>JAPFFP010060388.1:0-50415 GCA_026153255.1 Solanum medicagineum | reverse complement strand
CTGCCGAAATTCCGGCAGAATTTGGTAAACTAATTTGGGAACCTTTGTGATTGGATGTTAGCACTAGTGCCTAATCGGCACGAGTCACGGCTCCGGGGTGGGGTCGTGACAGTAAGCATAAAGTATGCGTTAGTACATTTGAATGTACTAAATATGTGAGTAAGCAATACAATAGTTATAATATTGTACAAATTATTAGTTAAATACATGAACGAGTAAATGAAGAGTAAGAATAAGAGAAAAGATACCAATATACCATAAATGAAGTCATGTATGAAACATAATAAGTCATACATATGTGGAAAGTCACCACAATCAACAATAAGACAATGCGACATATAGCATGAAATATAGATGTTGTCTCTACATCGAAAAAAGGAAAGCCTACTTGACAAGGTAGAAATCTGCCTCACTATGTGGTGTCATGAGCTATGTGGATCTACTAGTGAACCATATTGATACTCATAATCCTACGATGGCATGTAGTTTTTAGATAACGAGATTTCTACTAGTGGGTCTCATGCCTCTACTATGGGTACATGCCTCCATCCAGAGGTCTGCTCGGTGCTAAGGCAAATCCTGTGAAATCCATATCATAGGCATGCAATCATACTTGTTATGTAATCATAAACTTGTTCATAATCTCATAGTTCATGGTTTCATGTGTAAGAGAAGCTCATTTCATAATTAGTGTAAAGTGGGAGGTGTGTTCCCATCATCATTACACTATTCATAAACGTACAGAGTCCTAAGTCACCTCTTAGGATTCTAAATCCCCCCACGGAATCTTACGTCACCTTCAAAGATACTAAATCTCCTATTCATATAATTGTTTGAAGCCTTATACTTGCATGATCATGACTTTAGTTGAAAGTTGGAGAAAAAGTATGGGGTCACAATCAATTTCTATTATTATAAAAGTATGAATATAAATATTGAATGATCAAAATATTCACTAAAAATGTATTTACTTATTTTCCCTTTTAAGTTAAAATTTCTCCATATGAAAAATTACTAATGGGTATAAATGTAATTTTGTGCTAAGACTAAACAAAACATTTTTCTATTGGATTAAGTTTATCGCATGATATATATTATCTTATTAATACTAGGAGCTTAACGTCAAATCTATTTCAAGTTAACTGTGATTAGAATATTTTTTTACATATTGTATAATATTGGGTGATCAAATATCCATTAAATTTTTGTGACACCCCATAACTCTATACTCACAGATACCTATGTTTCAAGCTCATTCTTATATGTGAGAAGTTTGTTGGGGTCATAACAGACCTGTAGTACTTAGTCAGTTCAAAACTTTCCTATAAACAGAGTTTGTAGTGTTAGATTATGTAAGGTTCAACTTTAAATGATCATAACTCTTAGCAAACAAAGAATTAGGTGGCCCATGACCTACCAAATGAAAGCTTTTTGTATTAGTTTCCAAACGTAACTAATGTCACCTCATTTGGAGCTCGGAGTAAAATGTAATGACCGTCTTATTGGAGGCTACCAGAGCAGAGGGAAAATACAAAACCTGTTTATGAGGGTTGGACTAAAGTAAAAAATTTCCTGTAAATTGAATTTTTGGTTCTAATTTTTATGAACCAATCGATAGGTCTTAGAAACTTCTAGGGACCATAGAATGGGCTCGTAGAAATGATCCAGAGATATTGAAAACTATCCAAAAGTTTACGACACGATCACTACGGGCCATGGAAGTTTCTACGGACTGTAGGTGGGCCCATAGATGACTTTTGATAACTTTTTAGAAAAGGTTATTTTGGTCTTTTTTCACTCTCTCAAAGCCTACAATTGACCTTTTTACACCTAAATAAAGCTCTAAACATGTCAAATCAATCTTTTTATGCTAAAACACTCTCTCAAATGTAGAAGCTAGGTTTCAAGAGAGAAAAAGGGATAGTGTTTGAAGACAATCTTGTGAATTCTTCTAAGCTAGTTCAAGATTCAAAATTTTAGGTATGTAAGGCTAAACAAAAAATAGATTATGTTGTTCCATGTGCCCCAGAACACCAATTGATGGAAGTATGAGTGAATTGAGTCGTCTATGAATATTTCTTGAAGGTTTTTCTTAAATTCCAATATATTTCTATATAATTGTGCATGAATTACAATTTTTATGATTTATTTACTTGGATTAGATGATTTTACCTTACTACATAAACCCTATCATGAATTCTTGTTATTTTCACCTATTTCACTTTAATGAGAATACGTGAATATTATTTGAGCCTAAAGAGTCTATAGAATCCCTAAATGTTTTAACTTTAACTTTGTTTCTTTGGGATGCTATGAGTTATAATGATACATGATAGAGTCCTTCTGAGTCAAGAGTTATACCCTAAAATGATGTAACCAAAGAGTTGATAGTTGATGCATATGATGAGTTGAGTTGACAAATATCCAATGAGACCGGATGAATGAGTTGACCATAGGGTTGATGTATTTTGAGCATATTGAGTCTTGGGAGGAGTATTGAGCACTAAACTGAGTTAGAGTAAGTCCAACTCAAACTCAATAACTATGTAGTCGGCATGGGAGAGGATTGAATAGTAAAATCAGATGTTTCATATTGTCCCTAAATGAGGACTTGATGTTACGAATTTTATATCCACTGATGTGATTTCCTATACCCCGGCAAAGTATTAGATGTATGTGGCAACAACATCGCCTTGTTTTATCATCACCGGCTCATAGGTAATGGTTGTTGGTTAGAGAAACTCTCAAACAGGCCTTGATAGTGCTCTGAGTGAACGGGACGTAGATGATAGATGAGTAGTCATCGTCTAAATTGCATTCTTACTTTAGACTCTTGGCATGATAATTGAGTTTTCTACTTCTTTAGTCGAGCTATTTGATTTGATGTTATTCTTCATTTATATGTTTCTTTCTGCCAATTCCACTTACTAACATCCATTTAGGTCTACATCTTTTCATGATGGAGAGACAAGTACTAGCAGTCATCAATAGGCACCTTGTTGAGGACCTACTTGCATTCAACTATTGGTGAGTATTCCTTTGCTTCCGGAGGATATCATGTTTTTCCTTATAGCTTTGAGCTTAGACCTTTTGTTTCATTTTATTTTGAGATAGCCATAGGTCTATCACCGGCACTACTTAGTGAGATGTCTTAGAAGCTTCATAAACTAGACTGTTGATTGTGATTGGATGTTTTATTGACTAATTTCTCCCTTACTAGTCTTTCTGTTTGGCCTTTGATTTTCACTTTATCATAACTTTTCATTTGAGTATTCTTATTCATTGATTACTTCTACTATTATAATTTCGCTTGGGGCTAGCAATAGTTTCTGAGTGCCATCCATGCCAAGGGTACCCTCCCGGGGCATGACAAACTTAGTATCGGAGAACAAAGTTCAAGTGCCCTAGGGAGTCTATGAAGTCGTGTATAGTAGATTCTTATTTTTGGGTGTGTTACACACCACACTTTATAAGCAGGAGGCTATAGGAGATTAGGAATTATTACACTTTCTTGTATTCTAAATTCGTGCAATAAAGTTAAAGACTCTACAAAGCTCTTCTTTGACTTGTGTGTTATGCGCTTGCATATCATGCCTCTAGAGCATACTGTTACCTAGAGAAATGCTTTAGCCAGCAATGCTGAGAATCACACTGTAGAGGTACCTCATTAGATGGAGAGAAGGGGTAGAGGTCAACCTGCTAGAGCCTATGGGACTCCTCAGCCACCCACTACCTCACTTGCTCCTACCACAGAGGCTGATTTAGAGGATTTATCACTGCGATTACTGAACTAGTATCTACTCAGAGTGGGAACCGGAGTTCATAGACTTCTAGTCCTCATTTCCAAGAGCCAGCAACTACCACCAGACTGAGAGATTTTCGAGGATGAACCCACCAGTTTTCACTCAATCAAAGGTTGAGGAAGACCCCTAGAACTTTATTGATAAGATGTGGAAAGTACTGAAAGTTATGAATGCGTCTGAGACATAGGGAGTTGAACTTGCTTCCTATCAACTCAAGGATGTGGCAAATGTCTGGTACAATCAACGGGAAGAAAGTTGAGGTGAGGATATTGATCCTGCCATTTGGGAAGACTTTGAGATTGCCTTGCTTGATCACTTCTTTCCACAAGAGTTGCGGGAAGTGAAGGTTGAGGAGTTTGCCAACCTGAAGCAGGAGGGGATGATTGTCAAAGAATATAGCCTTAAGTTCATACAACTATCTAGGTATGCTCAAGAGATAGTCCCCTCACATGAGATCTCGAATGAGAAAGTTCATATTCGGCTTCAGCAAACATGTGAAAAGGAGTGCAAAGTGACATTGCTGATTCTGGACATAGACATCTCGATGCTTATAGTCTATGCACAACAACATGAGGAGGATAAGAAGAGAGATAGGGAGGAGCACTTGAGGAAAAAGAATAAATCAGCAGGGCATGAGCCTAGCCAGCATAAGCAAGTTAAGGGGGGAAAATCCTATTTTTAGAAGAGGTCTTCAAACTATGCACCATCTTCAGCAAGTGCACCAGCCCTGAGTAACAGGTTGGATCAGAATTCTTAGGACTATTAGAATTTTAGAGCCTAGGGTTCTCAATCCCAAGCTAGGGTGACTCAATATTCGAGGGGAAAACCATTATGTGGCAAGTGTGGAAGCTCTATCTAGGTGAATGTCATATGGGAAAAAAGCTTTCCATAGGTGAAGGCAAGCTGGTAATTTCTATAATGAGTGTCCAATGAGGAGGTGGGATGATGGAGGTAATAAAGCTCAATCTTCACCTATACCACATAGAGGTGCAACAACTAATACGGGAGGGGGGTTGGGGGAGAGGTTACAAATTGTCTGTATATGATTGGAAATCGACAAGATGAGGAAGTTGTACTAGATGTTGTCACGACTATGATTCGAGTCTTTTTCTATGATGTATACACCTTGCATGACCCAGGTGCCACTTTATCATTTGTATCTCCATACGTGGCTAGTAAGTTTGAGATCCTTCCTAAATGTCTTCTTGAGCCCTTCAGTGTTTCTACTCCTATTGGTGAGTCCATTGTAGCTGAAAGGGTATATAGAGATTTCACGGTGTCTATCTATCATAAAGATACTTTGGCAGACTTAGTTGAGTTAGAGATGATTATCTTTGATATGATTCTTAGCATGGAAAGGCTTCACGCATGTTATGTCTCTATCAATTGTAGAACCTGGACATTCAAATTCCAATTTCCAAATGAGCTTATTATAGAGTGGAAGGGCAGTTCTACAGTGCCCAGGGATAAGTTTATTTCCTACCTTAGGGCCAAAAAATTAATTTCTAAAGGATGTATCTATCACCTCGTGTGAGTTAAGGCTGATGATATAAAGTCTCTACCTTTTGAGTTAGTTCCAATTGTCAATGGGTTTCTAGATGTCTTCCCTAATGATTTGCTTGGAGTCCCTTTTGATAGGGAGATCGACTTTGGGATTGTTGTTCTCCCCAATACTCAGCCTATCTCTATTTTGCCATATATAATGGCTCCTACTGAGTTGAAAGACCTCTTGGATAAGGGATTTATTAGGCTGAGTGTCTCTCCGTAGGGCGCACCTATCTGATTTGTTCCAAAGAATGATGGTTCCCCCAAAATCTTCACAGATTGTCGCAAATTGAATAAGGTGACCTAAGAATAAAAGTCCCTTTCCATGGATCGACGACTTGTTTAACCAACTTCAGGGTGCCTCCATTTTCTCTGAGATAGACTCAAATCAGGCTATCAATAGTTGAAAGTGAGAGAATGTGATGTCCCGAAGATAACTTCTCGAACTTGATATGGTCACTTTGAGTTTCTGGTGATGTCCATCGGATTGACCAATGTTCCTGCTACTTTCATAGACTTGATGAATAGAGTATTCAGGTAGTACCTTGACATATTCATGATTGTGTGTATCGGTGATATTGTGGTGTACTCTAGATATGAGGAACGACATGCCCATCATGTCTAAATTGTTCTTCAAACTCTCAAAGACAAGGAGTTGTATGCTAAATTCTCAAAATGTGAGTTCTGGGTTAAATCTGTGTCATGTTTTGGCAATATTGTCTCGGGTGATAGTATTTGAGTGGATATGCATAAGATTGAGGCAGTTAAGAACTGGTCTAGACCCACCTCTCCGATTGATATAAGAAGTTTTCTGGGTTTAGCTGGTTACCACCTCAGATTTATTGAGGCATTCTCTTCTATATCCTCGCCATTGACTAAGCTAACTCAAAATAAAGATGCATTTTAGTGGTCTGAGGAGTGTGAGAAATGTTTCCAAGAGTTGAAAACCAGATTGACGACTGTGCCAGTGTTGAATCAACCTGAGAGGATTGATGATTTTGTGATCTATTGTGATGCTTATAGAGTGGGGTTGGGATGAGTTCTGATGCAGAGAGGTAAGTCCATAGATTACGCTTCTAGACAACTTAAGAACCAAGAGAGGAACTATCCAACTCATGACTTAGAATTGGCTACAATGGTGTTTGCACTCAAGATTTGGCATCAATACTTATATGGAGCACATGTTAGACGTAAGATTCTGCAATATGTATACACCTAGAAGGAGCTTAACTTGAGTAGAAGAGATGGCTTGATTTTCTCAAGGACTACGATATAAGCATCCTCTACCATCCAAGTAAAACTAATGTGGTTGTTGATGCTGTTACCAAGTTGTCTATGGGAAGCACTACTCATGTTAAAGAAAGGAAGAAGGACTTAGCCAAAGAGGTGCACAGACTAGCGTGGTTGGGAGTTCAACTAGATGAATCTGGCGAAGGTGGAGTACTTGTGCATAATAGGTCTACAACATCCCTTGTAGCAGAGGTAAAGAAGAAACAAGATCGAGATCCCATCTTACTCCAATTGAAGGAAGATGTACACAAGCAGAAAGTAATGACATTCGTCAAAGGGGGAGATGGGGTATTGAGATACCAAAATAGATTATGTGTTCCAGATGTTGATGAGAAAGTATCATGGAAAAATCCCATAATTCCAGATATTCCATCCATCCAGGGTCTACCAAAATGTACCACTACTTGAGGGAGGTTTATTGGTGGAGTGGGATGAAGAAAGACATTGTAGACTTTGTTTCTAAGTGCCCAAACTGCTAACAAGTAAAAATCGAACACCAAAGGCCATGCAGAGTAGCCTAGAATTTTTAAATTCTAGAATAGAAGAGGGAGATGACCAATATGGATTTCATCACAGGCTTACCGAGGTCTCATAGCCAACATGATTTGATTTCGGTGATTTTTGATAGGATGAAAAAATCAGCCTACTTTTGGCAGTAAAGACGATAGAGACGGCAAAGGATTATGCCCAGTTATACATAATAGAGATTGTTAGATTGCGTGGAGTCCCCTTGTCTATTATCTCAGATAGAGGAGCCTAATTTACTGCTCAATTTTGGAGGTCCTTCCAGAAAGCCTTGGGTTCAAAGTTGAACTTTAGCATTGGCTTCCACCCACAAACTGATAGCCAAGCAAAACGCATAATTCAGACCTTGGAGGATATGTTGAGGAAGAACTGTAGAGAGTCACTAGAAGTCCTTCATTAATGCTAGGACAAGGTACCTTGAGTTCTAAATGAAGAATTGGGTATACTCGAAAATTGTCACCCATGAAAGGTGTAATGAGATTCGAGAAGAAGGAAAGTTGAGTCCTCAATATATTGGCCCTACCAAATTATGAAGAGAGTGGGAAACGTAGCTTATGAGTTGGAGCTACCACCGGAGCTTGCAACCATCCATCCAGTCTTTAACATTTCTATGATTAAGAAGTACATGGGATCTCTATCCTTGGTTGTGCCTATTGAAAGTATTGGAGTGAAGGATAGTTTGAGTTAAGGAGAGATCCCAATCCAAATCCTTGATCATCAAGTTCGCAAGATAAGGACTAAAGAGGTTACATTTGTAAAGGTGTTAAAGAGAAGTCAATATGTTGAAGAGGCTACATGGGAAGCTGAAAAGGATATGAAGGCTAGATACTCTCACCTATTTGTGCCTTTTAATTATGAAATAGATGGTAATAATTCATTTCTATTCTCAGAATCACTTTTCTATTGTTGATTTGATATCCTATCTCCGAGTTGATGTTCTTCTAGAGTCTATGAGTATTTGAGTATGCATTTCTTTAATTGTTCGTGCCTAATGAGGATGTTAAGAGTATTCTTTCAATTTTGAATCCTGAGTTGAGGTTGATTCCTAGCGTATAAGCATTCAAGTATTCGAGTATTTAAGTTCATTCCTAATAAGTCTCCTAGATGCCCATCATTTGAGGACGAATGATCCCAAGAGGAAGATATTGTGACACCCCATAGTTCTATCCTCTCACATACCTATGTTTCAAGCCTCATTCTTATATGTGAAATGTGTATTGGCGTCATAAGAGACCTCTAGTACTTAATCGAGTTCATAACTTTCCTATAAAATTGAGTTCCTAGGGTTAGAATATACAAGGGACAACTTTAAATGATCATAACTCTTAGCACACAAATATTTTGGTGGCCCATTATCTACCAAATGGAATCTCTTTGATTTAGCTTTCCAATGTAACTGATTCACCTCATTTGGAGTTCAGAGTCAAAAGTTATTGTCGTCTTATTGGAGACTTATAGAGTAGGGTGAAAATATGAAACCTGTTTATGGTCTAAGGATTAAAGTATGATCCGTCTGCTAAATGGTGGAGAAAATTCTTGAAAATTAAATTTTTGGTTCCAAACTTTACGGACCAATCTACGGGCCGTAGATGGGCCTGTAGACGACTTTTGACAACTTTTTAAGAAAGGTTATTTTGGTCTTTCCCACCCTTTCAAAGCCTAGAATTGACATTTTTACATCTAAATAAAGCCCTACACATGTTAGATCTAAATAAAGCCCTAAACTCAACAACCACGTAACCGGTGTAAGAGCAGATTAAACTGTAAAACTAGATGTTTCCTATTGTCCCAAATGAGGACTTGATGTTACTGATTTTGGATCAAAGGACTTGATGTTACTGATTTTGGATCCATTGATGGGATGTCTTATACCTCGGCAAAGGTATTGGATAGATGTGGCAACGACATCACTTTGTTGTATCATCACCGGCTTATAGGTGATGGTTGTCGGTTAGAGAAAGTCCCAAAAAGGCCTTGATAGTACTCTGAGTGGATGGGGCATAGATGATAGATGAGTAGTCATTATCCAAATTGTATCTTACTTTAGACTCTTGGCATGATGATTGGGTTTTCTACTTCTTGTGTTAGTTATTTGAGTTGATGTTATTATTTCTTTACATGTTTTTTCTATCATTTTTTTATACTCGTACATTTCACGTATTGACATCTATTTGGGCTTGCATCTTTTCATGATGAAGAAACAAGTACTAGAGGTCATCAATAGGCACCCCGTAGAGGACCTACTTGCATTCAGTAATTAGTGAATCCTCCCATGCTTTCGAAGGATATTAAGTTTTTCCTTCTAGCTAAGAGCTTAGCCCTTTTATTTTATTTTATTTTGAGGTGGCCATGCGTCTGTTATTGGCACCACTTAGTCAGATATTTTAGAAGCTTCATATACTAGACTGTTGAGTTGTGATTGGATGTTATTATTAACTAATTTCTTCCATAGAGTCTTACTTAGTTGATGGATAGCCTATTTGGACTTTGACCTTTGATTTTCATTTTATCATTACTTTTCATTTGAGTGTTCTTATTCATTGACGACTTCAGCTATTAAAATGTTACTGAACGAATGTGATGAGGCTGAGTGGTTCACTTGCGGGCTAGCTATAGTCTCTGAGTGTCGGCCACACCAAGAGTACTCTCCCGGAGCGTGACAATATTAATGACTTTTACATTCTTAATTAAGTAAATATTTAAAAGTTATAACTTTTATTAATTTTAAAGTCTTACATATTTGCATAATGATTAAAAAATTAATTATTTGAAAAAATAGTAAATGACAATTGTGCCTATTGTACAAAGATAGTAAATGATAATTTTATGTATTATACAGTTTTATAATATATGGCAAAATTTTCAATCAACAATTCAATGAGATACAACTTCTTGTCTTTAACCTTTTTTTCCTAAATTCAAGATGATGCGAGACCTAACTCCTAGATTTCAAATTGGATTAGGGTCAAATCTCAATTTGAGTGTCCATTCCCGAGACAAAAATTGAGATAAGATCTGGGATGTGGTGTTAGGGTTGGATCCCAAGTTAGGTGTTAGAGTGAAATTTCATGTTGGGTGTTAGAGTCAGGTTTCAGATCAAGAGTCGAGGTCGGGTCTTAGACCAAGTGTTGGGTGGGTCTTTGACCGATCTTTAGGGTCAAGTGTCAAGATCGATCCCAGGTTCTAAAGCTAGATTTCATGGTCAGATCCTAATTTGAACATTGCATCACGAATCAAGAGTTGGTGTTGGGTACTCGATTAGAATTTAGGATCAAATCCAAAGTTGAGAGTTAGAACTTAGGTTCGAGTGTCAGATCAGATGCCTATTCACAAGTTAGGTCCAGTATTTGATGTTGAAGTTGGGTATCGAGTTGAAAGTCAGGTTGAGTCAAGAGCTGAAAGCTAGAGTCCAGTTTTGTGTTGAATGTTAGGATTGGATAGGGTCAAACTTTGATTTAAAAGTCGGGTGCAAGGTCAAATCTCGAATTAAAAGCTGACTTATGATCCGAGATTTAGATTAGTAGTGTTAAAAGTTAGGTCTCAGATTAGTGTTGGGTGTTAGATGTTGAGATCGAATGTTGAGCTCAAATTTTGAGTCAAATCTAGGTTCATATATTGGGATTGGATCTTAGGTTAGAAGCCGAATCTTTGTTCGAGTCCTAGGATGAGTATTGGATTAGGTCGTGGGTCAAGAATACAGATTAGTCTCTATTTAGAAATTGAGTCTTGATTAAGATATCGAATGTTTAGGTTAGATGTCGATGTCGACTCTCGAGTTAGACGTCAAAATGAGACTCCAGATTAGTCACCGAGATGTATTTTGGTATGATAATTAATAGGAAGTAACATGCAAAGTGTGTTAATAGACGTTAATAATCTTAAAACCATGAAATTAAGATAGACTCATGTATAATTATGCAATTTAAGATCATTTAAATCAAAATTGAAGGAACCCAATCATAATTTCTACAAACTTGAATAACATACCTAATAAAGTTTATCTAGATCATGTCATCCATGCCATTAGTAAAAATTCATGTATATTTGAATATGTAAACATAATCTACTTCATAATTTAAACATTCGAAACTAAAATCATGGAAACCCTTATTAAATGCTTTAGAATTAATGAAAAGAAGAATATAAGTTGGGATCCATGGGTGAAAAGTACTCATGTATAAAGATACACATTCCTTGATGATGAATTATGAGGAATTTGGATGAACTCGGCTTGAACTTGCTTGGTCTTCAATAAATTCTTTGCTTGAAGAAGAACAGAGCCTTGGAAGAATTTTTTTTGGGGGAGGGGGGGTGAGAGTATAAATTTGATATTTTGAGAGTGTTAGTGAGGGTGAATGAGTTAAGATAGGTGAGGGAAGTAATGAATTGTAACACCTCATGCATTGGAAAGATTATAAAAATGAAAAGATGCAGAAATTTTGAATTGGACTGGTATTACGAGTCTATCAATGACTCGTGGATTAAATCACGGGTCATATACAGACTTAGTGGTTTGGTCTATTGATTGGTAAAATTTTGAACACTAGAAGTTGATGTACAAAGACACTTTACGAGTTGTAGAATAGGGTCAGTAAAGTGAGATTTAGAGACTATTTTCAGAAATCAAATTCAATATGACTAAACCTCAAAGCATGAGCCCTACTCCAATCTAAGACTTCTAGATTGAGTTATTTGATGGTCCAACAGAATTTTAGTAAAGGCATTTTTAGTCATTTCCTATCCATTTTATCTCTAAACTACATCATTTTGATCCTAATAATTTCCCTAACTGATCTAGTTCTATTAAAACAACCCCTAATTTCATTCTAACTTATTCACTCTTGAAATCACTCCAAAATTTTAAGCCTCTCTCTCAAAAGGATTCTCTCAAATGAAGCATAGGGTTCCAAGCTTTTGGTCAAGTACTTCAAGTCAATTCATCTGGAAATTTAAGGTTTCTCACATGAATAGACCCAATCCACCTAATTCCAAACTCATTTTTTCTTTAAGTTTAAGGATGGATTTTTATGGATTTTCATGATTTAATTCCAAACGTTTGGATTATGAGTATTATATGATTAATCTACTTAATTATGTATGAATTATGATGAATTACATTAACATTATGATTTTCAATTGATTTCAAGTACATGATAATTAGGGTTTTTTTAATTGAGAGTGATTCCTTTACCAATTATTCAATTAGATTTTAATTACATTGATTCTACATGATTTACATTCAACTTTATGATTTTAACTTCAATTGTCTATGGACCAATACTTTGCCCTAATTTCCTATGATCAAGCTATGATTTTCAAGTAAGTTTATGAAATGATGATAAGATGGAGAGGGGGTTTGACTGAGCACTGAATGAGCTTGAATGAGGGGGCTATTCCCAAGGGTCCTTATATAAATCCCCATATCTCATAACTACGTGCCACTATAAGTTTATGATTATGTGCCTTTAAGGCTAGCTAGTGGATCCACATATAGCATTATGTTATGATTTACCGTGCTGGAATAGAGCCCAAAGGGTGGGGTCTTTACGTATACACATGATACTTACCGCGGTAGGATAGAGCCTGTTGGGTGGGGGTCGAGTCTACCTTGGCAAAGTAGATTCCTCTTTCTCTGATGTAGAGTGAACATCAAGATTTCATGTAATAGTCCGCATAGTTTTATTATCGTTATGGTCCTATTTCCACATATATATTTATGCTAGGTTACGAATATTTTAAATGCTTCCATTCATGGTTTTAAACATGTATTGATCATTCATATCTTGTCCTTATGCTATTGCTATGACTATGCATATCGTTGTTATGATTATGCTATTTCTTTGATGCATGACATACTTACATACATAGTACATTTCACGTACTAATGCATACTTTTCCCTATATGATCAACCATGTAGGGACAAATGACGAGATTACTCAATTTCGCAGCTAGAGTTGGACATCACACTTTGAAGATTTGGTGAGTTCCCATGCTTTCGGGACAAGCCTTTATTCATGCTTATGTGTTTATTATGTTGAGACACTTGTATTTTCTTTAACTCTATCTTGAGTTTGAGCTAGTCACATGTTCATGACCGCCAAGATCCATGATGTAGAGACATGTTTGGACGTATTGATATAACTCCCTTAAATGGGAGATTATAAGTTCTTATATTTTTTCCCCTTGCTTTAATTCTTATTATGCTCATTTACCTTGTGTATGCTTATGATATGGACAAGAGGCTGGGATGGGACACCTTCAACTTCCACATTCACCATGTTACGACTAGGCCTTAGGTTTGGGTCATGACATGAAGGGTAATTTATCATAAAATCATTCAAAAAATGGAATTTGGAAATAGGAAAAGTACGCAAATACCCTACATAAACTTGGAAATTTACTTGGATGGACTCCTATATGGGACCCTAAACAGACCTTACTAGGCCATACAGACAGTGTAGGGGTCCATGGGAGGGAGACCTGAAGAGCCTTGGGAGTTTTCCAAGTCCATGGTCCATGAGCCCCCAAATGGCCATCCCAAGGGACTAGAACTCATGATATGGGCCACTACTAGAGGGGAGTTCTTCAAGGTTTAAGGGTGGTTCCCACTGGGGCTATCATGGCTCGTGGTGGGAACCATAGGTCATCACCCCTTGTGGCCCTCATCCAATGGGGAGAAGTTTGAGGGCATGGACAACGGATTCCCTAGATGGCCATGGTCCTCCAATAGGCCAGTATAAGGCCTTATTTGGTCTACTTTATCACTGCAACAAACTTTTTTTCAGAGAACTTTCTTCAAACCCTATTCTTTTGACTTTTCAACTTATGAGGACTCATAATATATCCTTCTTGGGATTATTTGTTCTCGAATGAGATAGAAGTTAGTTTGAACAAAGTGGAATAGATATCAACAACGCAGCATGAATGCAGATAGTGCAACTTTAACCTCAAAATCGTGAAATTTTAATAAGTTTGCATAACTTATCATTAAAAATTGATTTCATGAGTATGCATATATGGAGAATTACATGAAGAAGCCAAGATGTATGAATTTAGACTATTGGAGAAAGAATAATTTAATACCTTAGGATTGCATAAAGTGAAAGAGTTCTGAGATTAAGGAAAAAACAGTGATTAGAAATAAGGGGACATGTTCGTCTCCGCTTCCCATGTAGCACTCTCGACTTGTTAGTTTTTCCATAGGAATTTACCTAAAGCAATTTCCTTATTTCACAATCTCTTAACTTGCCGTCTAAAGTTTCAACCAGAACCTCTTCATAGGTCAAGTTTTCCTCAACATCTACATTTTCCAAAGGTATGATAGAACTTGGATCATTTATAAATTTGCTTAACATGGACATGTGGAACACTAGATGACTCATAGCCATATCTATTGGCAAGTCCAACTCATAAGCAACCCTACCAACCCACTTCAAGATCTTATAAAGTCCTAATACTTAGGACTTATTTCCCTTTTTTACCAAACTGCATCACACCCTTCATGGGACAAACCTTCAAATAAACCCAATTGCCTATATCAAACTTAAGATCCCTCTTCCTAACATCATAATATAACTTTTGATGATTATGAGCCATCTTTAACATTACCTTATCGGATTCAGCTTCTTCGTAGCATCAAGGACCAAATCAGGACTAATCAATGTCATCTCACCTACTTCAAACTAACCCACCAAAGATCTACATCTTCTTCCATATAAAGCTTTAAATGATCCATATTTATACTCGAGTGCTAACTCTTATTTTAAGCAAATTCAATGAGCATTAAGTGATCATCCCAATCACACTTGAACTCCAACACACAATCTCTTAACATGTCCTCTAGGGTCTGAATCATTCTGTTAGCTTACTTATCTATTTAAGAATGAAATTTGGTGCTTCTTTACTTTAGTACCAAGTCCTCTTTGAAATGACTTCCATAAATAAGAAGTAAATTAAGTGCCAAATATGATATAATAGATAATGGCACACTATGCAATTTCACCAACTCCTTGATGTTAAATCTAGCATAGTCCTCGGCACTAAAAGAAGTCTTGACTGGTAGGAAGTGGGATGATTTTATCATTCTTTCATGATCACCTAACTAGATTCATGTTTCTTTTGGGTATGGGGCAAACCTGTCACAAAATCCATATTCACATTTTTCCACTTCTAAGTAGGAATTTCAATGTCATGAGCCAAACTATTGAACCTTTAATATTCGACCTTCATTTGTTGAAAATTAAGGCACTTCGCAACAAGCCTAGCTATGTCCAGATTTATACTATTACACGAAAACACCTCCTTTAAGTCTATATACATTTTGACAAATCTAGGATGTATGAAATATGAAGAGTTATAAGCTTTATCTAGAATCACACCTCTTAGTTTATTAACATTTGAGACACATAACCGACCTTGGTAGCGAAGCACACTAGCTTCCCTTTGTGAGAAAACCTCTACCTTCTTTTCAGCAACCAATTTCTTCAACTCAACTAGTGTCAAATCCAATTCTAGCTTTGGTTTTGCATCCACTACCACTAATGATTCACAAATATTTTTCATATAAATTCCATACTCATTCAAATCACTTAACCTAACTCTTACACGTGCCAAACGATGCACGTCCTTTACCAACTCCTTCTTTCCTTGATTAACATGAGCCCACTGCTCATATATAATATACGCAATGCATCAACTATAATATTAGCCTTTTTCTAATGATATTACACACGCATATAATAATCCTTGAGGAGTTCAAGCCACCTTTGCCACAAATTTAGGTCCTTTTGGCTAAATACATGTTGCAAACTTTTGTGATTGGTAAACACATCAACATACACCCTATAAAGATAGTGAAGCCAAATATTCAAAGCAAACACCACTATCGCTAATTCAAGATAATGAATTGGATAATTTCATTCATGCACCTTCAACTATCTTGAACCATATGCTATGACCTTACCATTCTACATCAAGATACAACCCAAACTAACACAAGAAACATCACAAGAAACCATAAATCCATCCAAAAATTTCTGGCAATATCAAAATAGGAGCCAATGTTAGATGATCTTTCAAAGTATGAAAAAAAGTCTCTCACATTCATTCGATCACTGAAATTTCACCTTCTTTTTGTTTAACTTGGTCAAAGACGATGAAGATGGCTGAGAACCCCTCAACAAACCTTCTATTATACTCGGACAAACCCATAAAACTTCATAGGGTCTGAAGGAGATAATAGTCTAGGTGTAATGACCAACCAGGTTATTTATGCATTTATAAACCTTTTTGCATTGGTAGAACATTTCTATAGCAACTCCAAGTCATTTATGAATTGTCAGCATTGATAGTTCGATCATCTGGTCATATGTTTGGGAGTTGTGCAGTTTTATGTATTAGAAGTCCTGTTGAAGTTGAAAAATGAGTTTCGTAGTAAAGTCTAAGTAAATAGACCCATAATAGAGTTCAAATTATTCTATCAGCTCCAAAATAGGAAAATTAGGCTAGAAGCATGGTCTGTTTGAGCACCGAGGTTTTTGGTACTAGTTTATATCGAGTTTTGCATTTTAGCCTCCAAAATAGGCTAATAGTTGACTTTAATCAACATTCTTGGAAAAGCATGCCTAGATGAAAATGTTTATAGTGCACTTAGTTTCGAAACATTGTGTTTGGTCTAGAAAGACCCTTTGTTCATTTTTTGGGCCTTCTAGGTGCATTTTGGGGCCCTCGGCAGAAATCGAGTAAATATAAAATTGGGAAGTGGGACCTATATTTGATAAAAAAGGCCTCTTACTAGATCTTGAGTACATAATTGGAGCCAAAACAATAAAGTTGGTGGGGTTACATAGTTTGTTTACATAAATTGGACTCCAAATGTGTTTTGGGCACCCTATTGAAGAAAAAAGGATAGTTAAAATTTGGTACCGTGGCATAATATGCCACGATCATGGAGGAAACCCTACATTATTGGAGGCCATTGTCCAATACAATCCATATTTTTGGAGGTGGGACCATATTCACGGAGGTTCAGCCCATGTGCTCTCCGTTTGTGGAGGTGGTGTATATGAATAAATTCCAGACTTCGCGAAGAGAAAAAGTAAAAATTTCGAATAGCCATATTTTTGTAATCTGGAGGCCAATTTCGTGGATTTAAAAGGCTAAATTGTGCAATGTTTCAAGAGAAGCATCATGAAACTTCAAAAATTGTAGTTATCATGTCGTTCGAGATAAATTAAACTATTTTGCTTCTGTGTATTAGTGTTGTTTGTTGGAACTTCATAAGTCAATTTATTAGTTATTTTGGATTGGATTTTAGTGAAATTTGGTCTATTCAGTGTGTTTTCTTGAGATGCACATTGTGGTATTATCAGATTTTGTCGATTGAGCTGAGTTTGAGGTAATAATTATTGTTGAACATGCTGCCTTATGATATGATTTTTGTAAAGACATGTTTTATTCCTAGGCCCATTTTGTATTGTTTCAAGAATCAGATGAGCCTTAATTTTGAGATACAGGATCAGATGAGTATAAGGTTTGTTATGCAGGCTTGGTTTTGAGATTTCAGTGTGGGCCTATTCTCCCACTTTTTAGCCTTGAAACTGGCTTAACTTCACTATTTGTGATTTTATTGTCAAAATGATAATATTGATGAGTTGATCCTACTTTTGACAGCTTGGCTACATTTTGGGATCGTTATGAGGGGTAAGGCACCTGCAAAGCAAGCATTGAGTTATGCTACAGTCTCACTACATTTAGACTTAATTAGAATATGTGAATATGGATAGAATTGCATGAATAATGAGAAGAGGATTAGTTGGACATGCTATGTAAACTATGAGTTCTTCTTTGTTATCTTGGGGTTAGCAGATGCCTGATTTGTACCGTGTTATCTTCTTCACTTCTTCATACTTCACTTGTTACTGAGTTATGATACATAGAGGATTATGGCTGGATGTGGTATATATATATATATACAGATATATACATATATACATGTATGCATATGGATGTATTGTGAGTGTACTTGTTGATGGTATATCGATTATCTGTTGGGCTTTTGAGTATGTGATGATTGTTGAGAGTACTTGCGATTGGTATGTGGATTGCCTGTTATAGTCCTAATTATTTGTGTTGATGGAGTATCTATTGGCATGATGAGACTATTGATGATTGTTATGCTGGTTGTTTGTCATACATATATGGTACTTTGTTTGTTCGTTGTATTTATGAATATCCAATGACTGTTGGGCCTTAGTCTAGGCTTGAGCTGGTGATGCCCTAGACCTGTGTTGTTCAGGGTTAATGGATGTCTGTGTATGCTTTTGGTGTAAATTGAGAGTCGTAGATCCCTATAGACCGGAATAACATAATTGAGTATAGAAGATTGTGCCATAAATAGGCCATGACTTGACCTGAAACCTTGCTACCTTTTATGCCCCGTCTTACTCTATTAACATGTATCTCGATCATTTGAGAGATAGGTTCACAGACTTTAGAGATTCTTTATGATCATCAACTGGCAACATCGGATCTTTCGAAGATATGTTTGTGCTTCAAGGTCCAAGCTCTGCATCCCTTATTTTACTCTTTGTATATCTACGGTTTGAGGTTCGAGGCCTGTATCCCTTATTCTACAACCTCGTACATCCATAATTTGAGGTTTGGGCTCTATACTTCTTGTTATTGAAATTATGTATGAAGGGGGCACATCCGCATTCGAGTGCCCAAAAATGTGCCTCAGAAGTGTCTAGAATCATAATTTCTATATATCCCAAAATTCATGTGTGATATTGAAAAGCCAACTTAATATTCTTGTTCAGGAAGTCAAATTGAGTGGTAAATGGGTCTTAACCCGATTTAAGGGCAATTGTATTAAAATTTGAAAATCACAAAAATCAACTTTTAGTGAGGTTTTCGCTCCCCTGGCGCCATGCGCCAAGTGCTCCCTCAATTCATTTTTGTGCCACTTTTCTATCTCGGTCCAAGACTTTTAGGCCTTGGGCCTAAGTGTTCCCATGCATGAAAATACCTATGCTTAGCCTTATTTCACCCTCATATCATTGAAGACATTCCCAAATACTCACTCAAACACTTAGTAAATATTTCATCTCCTGAGTTTAAGTCTCGGAACTCATCATAATTTCAAGGTTCTCACTCAAGCTTCAAGTCTCCATATCCAATTTTCATCAAGCTATTCTCCAAAGCTATGGTATGTTGGTTTCTTTCATGGGTTCCTTCCACCCATCATACCCAAGCTTCCTTTTACCTAAAATTGCATGATTTAAAGTTGATTTACTCATGTCTAATCTATTATGAATTTCACTACACAATATGTTGGGGTTTCATGAAATTATGGTTGTTTTAGCATGTTTTGAGCTATGAATCTAAGATCCATTGTGAGATTTGATAAAGGGTGTTGATGTATATTGCTTGCGCATATTATCAAGTATCTATTGATGGTTTTACAATGAATTTTCTTGCATGATTTCACTCTTGAATTGCATGGTTTTACACTAGTACTAGACACCCGCCAAGTGTTTGATAGAACGTTCGATTGTGATTTCTTGAGTAATTGAACGTCCATTGATGTCTTGTGAGATGAATGACTTTAAGATGATGAAAGAAATGTATGTATATGATTATGAAAGGAATGTATGTATATTATGATGAAAGGATTGTATGTATACTATATTATCTTTATAGTGTTGTGGATGACCAAGCCTCACTTAAGAGGTTGTAGGCTCGGGTAACTTTATGGAGGGGTTTGTACCTCAATCACCTCATTTGGGAGGTGGCAGGCTCATGCAATCATGTCAAGGGGTTTGTACCTTGATAACCATGTTGGGGGGTTAGTACCTTATCAACCATGTTGCGGGGTTTGTACCTCATCAACCATGTTAGGGAGTTTGTACCTCATAAACCTCATGAAGGGGGTGGTAGGCCTTCGATTGCACTAATAATGGTCACTTCTTACACTCGTATTATATTCTATATAAGTATGGTTTTACTTTAAGCATCATTCATACATGGCATATTGTTAGTATGCTATTTATGGGTTATGATTATGCATTTTGCCTATGATGCCTATCTCTTGTTGCATTGCATCCTACATATTTAGTACATTCAAATGTACTAATGCATACTCTATGCCTACATGATGTCACCATGTTGGAACCGAAATCCCACTTGAGCATCCCCATCCACGTGGCTAGTATGATTCCACTCAAGCTTGTTGGTGATTCCTCCATTCTGGGGATGTTGCTTACGATATAATGCTATGTTCTAAAACTACCATTCTTTTGTAAAACTTTACTATGAGGGTGAGCTTGATTGCTTGTCTTGGGCCCCGCTCTTATCTATGTAGTAGAGGCGTTGTTGGACATATCCTGTGTAATGTTATGAGCTTAACTCTCTCTTGATTCTTGATGTTTATGATATGGAACTTTTCCCTTAGCCCCGTTGTCCCTATTTACTCTTATGTTGCTATTTTATTGTTTCTGCGACCAAGGATGTATAATGATGCGCTAAGAGGCTTGCTTGGGTCCCTTCGAGTTCCCTTTGCGTCGTGTCATGTCTCGGCTCTAGGTTTGGGTTGTGACAAACATGGTAGCAGAGCATTAGGTTGTTAGATCCTTGGAGTCTAAGACACTGCGTCGACTAGAGTCTTGTTCATGTTGTGTTGCGCACCACAACTATGAGCTAGAGGTTATGAGGCATTTGAAAAATTTTTCCCTTCTTCTTACTCTATGTCATGCGATAGTAGTTGAGGTAAGGCTTTCTCCCCTAATGATTGTCCTTTGCTATGCTAGATCATGCCTAACATGAGAGGAGAAGAGCCTGTACACCGGAGGGGCAACCGTCTAACCAACCCAACCAAGAGGCCCAAGCCCCTCATGCTCCTACACCAGCATCTTGGGTGAGAGATTTCATGACGATGAATCCCCCAAATTTCCATTGGTCAAAGGTGAGTGAGGACCCTTAAGAGTTCATTGATGAGGTCTACAATATTTTGGCTATCATGGGTGTAAGGTCAGAGGATAAGGTGGAGTTAGCGGCCTACCAACACAAAGGGGTAGCACAAATATGGTACAATCAATGAAAAGAGGAGAAGGATTCAACAATTTGGTTTTACGGGAAGAGTTCAAGGTGGCATTTCTTAATCAGATCTTCCCTCTTGAGCTTAGGAAAGCTAAGTTGGTGGAATTTATGAATTTGAGACAAAGGTCTATGATTGTGCTGGAGTATGCCCTCAAGTTCAACCAACTTTCAAAGCATGCACCAGACATGGTGGCCGACCCAAGACCTAGGATGAACAAATTTGTGATGGGTCTTTCCGACTTGGTGAGTGAGGACTGCCGGTCCGCCATGTTGATTAGTGACGTCGACTTGTCACGTTGGATAACCTATGCTGAGCAAATATAGGAGGGAACATTGAGGAAGAGAAGGGTTTATGAGGCCAAGAGGGCCTCTTTTTAGGGGAAGTTACAAAGCCAAAGGGGTGGTCGGTTCCATCAAGGTTAAGGGTCTTCTCATGTATTTCAAAGGAGAGTTGCCAATGATTTTCCAAGGGCCCACGGTGTTAGAGGTGTGCTTCCTAATGGTGGGTGTCGGAAATGTGGTAAGGGTCATAGTGGCCCATGCTTGAGGGATACTAATGCTTGTTAGGTTGTGGAGAAGTTGGGCATAATGTTATAGATCACCCCCGAAATCGCAACAAGGGTAAGGAGGTTCGTCCACAAGGTGCTAATGCGGTTCCTTTTGGAAGAGGTGGCTGACAAGATGGTGCCCTATGGTAAAACCAATTTTATGTTTTACAAGGTAGGTAAGGGTTTGATAAGGTGCCCTATGTTGTTAACAGTATGTTGAAAATCTTTGATTTTGATGTGTATGCATTGTTTGTTCCAGGTGCCCCACTTTCTTTTGTTACCCCCTTTGTTTCCAAAAAGCTCAATATTGACCCCAATTTGTTATGTGAGTCATATGAGGTGTCTACTCCTATTGATGCATCTATTGTTGCTAAGAAGGTTTATAGAGATTTTCCCATTTCCATTTTGCATAGAATATTGCCTTGTGTTCTTGTTGAGTTGGACATTGTTGATTTTGATATCATTCTTGGGATGGATTGGTTGCATGTATATTATGCTTCTAATGATTGTAGAATCCATAGGTTCTAATTCCAATTCCCAAATGAACCTATCCTAGAGTGGGAAAGTCATGATATGGTGGTCAAGGGTTGGATTATCTCTTGCATTAAAGCCCGTAAGTTGATCTCTAAGGGGCGTCATTATCATCTTGTGAGGGTTAGCGATGTGGTGTCTAAAGTCCTTTCAATAGAGTTGGTTCCGATTGTAAATGAGTTTCTTGATGTCTTTCCAAATGACCTTTCTGGTGTTCCTCTCAAAGGGAAATAAATTTTGGTATAGACCTCCTTCCCGATACTCAACCCATCTCTGTTCTCCCTTACCACATGGCCCCTTCGGAGTTAAAGGAGTTGAAGGAACAATTGAGGACCTTATTGGAGAAGGGTTTTATTATGCCTAACCAATCACCTTGGTGAGCAGTGGTGTTGTTTGTAAAGAAGAAGGATAGGACTTTTAGAATGTGTATTGACTACTAGAAACTTGATAAGGTCCCCATCAAGAATAGGTTTCCTCTTCCAAGAATTGATGACTTGTTTGACCATTTGCAAGGGGCTAGCCACTTCTCTAAGATTCATATTTGGTATGGGTATCATCAAGTGAAGGTGATGGAGTGTGATATTCCTAAGACGGCCTTCCATACTAGGTATGGGCATTATGTGTTTGTTGTGATGTCATTTGGGTTGACCAATGCACCGACCATGTTCATGGACCTAATAAATATAGTCTTTAAACCCTACCTTGACTCATTTTTTGTGGTATTCATTTGATGATATTTTGATCTATTCACATAATGAGGAGGAGCATATGGGTCATTTGAAGGTAGTGTTGCAAAAGTTGAGTGAATAAAAATTTTATGCTAAATATGAAAAATGTTAATTTTGGTTGAAGAATGTTTCCTTTGTAGGTCATGTAGTGTTTGGGGATGGTATTATGGTGGATCTTAAGAAGACATATTTGACTATAAATTGGCCTAGACCATTAACTCCCTCGGATATTAGGAGCTTCTTGGGCTTAGCGGGTCACTACCGGAGATCTGTGAATGGGTTTTCTTCTATTGCCTCTCCTATGACAAAATTGACTCAAAGTAAGGCCAAGTTTGTATGGACCGATGAGTGTGAGAGGAGCTTCCAAATGTTGAAAGATAAGCTAGCGTCCGCTACCATATTATCACTAGCGGAAGGTCTAGAGGGATTCTAGCATTGGTTCGGGTTGTGTTCTAATGCAAAATGATAAGGTCATAGCCTAGGCAACTCAAAGTGCAGAAAAGAACTATCCTACCCATGATCTTGAACTAGCCGCCGTGGTATTTGCATTAAAGATATGGTGCCATTATTTGTATATTCACCGATCATAAGAGCCTCCAATATGTTTTCACTCAAAAGGATCTCAACTTGAGACAAAGAAAGTGGTTAGAACTTCTTAAGGATTATGATATGAGTGTGCATTATCATCCGGGTAAGGCCAATGTTGTGGCTGATGCTTTCAGTAGAGTGTATATGGGTAGCCTAGCTCATGTTGATTATGGTGGCAAGGACGTGGCTAGGGAGGTCCATCGGTTGGCTAGGTTGAGAGTTAGGTTGGAAGGAGTTGATAATGGTAGGGTTGTTGTTGTTGATGGTTCTAAGTATTCATTAGTTGACGAGGTGAAAGCTAAGCAAGATCTTGACCCCACTTTGTTAGAAATGAAAGCATTGGTAAAATATGGTAAGGTGGAGGTTTTCTCCCAAAGGGGAGATAGTGCCCTTAGGTACCAACGTAGATTGTGTATGCCTTGTGTTGATAGCTTGAAGGAAAAGATTAATGATGAGGCTCTTGGTTCTTCTTATTCGATTCACCCTAGGTCTACAAAAATGTATACAGATTTGAGAGAGGTGTATTGGTGGGAAGGTATTAAGAAAGTCATTGCAAAATTTGTTTTCGCTTGCCATAGTTGCAAAAAAGTCAAAGCCGAACATAAAAAGCTGGGTGGCCTAACCCAAGACATATAGATTTGTACTTAGAAGTGGGAAGAGATTGATATGGATTTTGTGGTTGGGTTTTCCAAGACTAGAAAGGTTTTTGATTCCATATGGATTGTGGTTGATAGGATGACAAAATTGGCTCACTTTCTACTGGTTAAGACTACATATAGGGCTGAAGAGTATGCTAGGTTGTACATTCGTGGCTTGGTGAGGTTGCACGGGATTCCTTTGTCCGTTGTACCGGACCATGGTGCACAATTCACTTCTCACTTTTGGAGGTCTTTTCAGAGAGGTCTTGGAACTAAAGTAAAGCTTAGTTTGACCTTCACCCTTAAATGGATGGCCAAGTCGAAAGAACTATCCAAACACTTAAGGACATGCTTAGGGCTTATGTATTGGAGCTTAAGGACAGTTGGGATAATCATCTTCCATTGATTGAGTTTGCATATAATAATAGTTATAGTATCGATATGGCTCCTTTTGAGGCTCTCTAGGGCAGACGTTGTAGATCACCGGTTAGGTGGTTTGAAGTTGGAGAGGTAGCTATGTTGGGACCAAATCTAGTTATGTAGGTTGTTGAGAAGGTTAGGATGATTACATAAAGGTTGAAAATAGCCCAAAGTCGCCAAAAGTCTTATGCTAATGTGAGGAGAAGGGATCTTGAATTCAAGGTTGGTGATTGGGTTTATTTGAAGGTGTCACCCATGAAGGGTGTGGTCCATTTTGGTAAGAAGGGAAATTTGAGACCTAGATATGTGGGTCGTTATAGGGTGATGAGAAGGGTCGGTAAGGTAGCATACAATTTGAAATTGCCCAGAGAAATGGATTTGGTTCATCCGGTCTTTCATGTGTCTATGTTGAGAAAGTGTGTGGATGATCCCAATGCTATTTTGCCTCTTGATGTTGTGAGGGTAGTTGAAGACAACATAAAATATGAAGGGGTTCTAGTAAAGATCTTAGATAGGCAAGTTAAGAGATTGAGGAACAAGGAAGTTGCTTTCGTTAAGGTCCTTTCGAGGAACCAACAAGTCTAAGGTGCTACTTGGGAGGCCAAAGAGGACATGCAAAAGCGATGCACTTATATTTTCCACTCCACTAAATCCTAAGGTATTGATCTAAGTCCTTTATATGATCTCAAGTCTTAAGTTCAGTCCTCATGTATTTGCATACATTCATATTTAAGTTAACAAGTTCATGATGATTTTACACTTATGATGAGATTTTTGAAATGATGTTTAAGTGCATTGTTGCATCTTTATGTGGGTTGAAAGTGTCATCTTTACATCTCTCATATATGTTTCTTTGACATTTGGGGACGAATGTTCCCAAAAGGGAGATATTGAAGCAACCCCAAAAAGTGCTTGAAAATGTGCCTCGGAAGTGCTCGGAATCGTAATTTCCATATATCTCTAAAACGATCCCAAAAAGTGCCTAAAAACATGCCTCCGAAGTGCCCAGAATCTTATATTCTGTTTATCTAAAAATCCATTGGTTATTTTAAAAATCCGACTTCATATTCTTGTTCAGGGGGTCCAAATAAACGGGACAAGGGTCTAACCTTGAATTAAAGGCAAAGGAATCGAATTATGAAATTTCACTTGGTGCGATTTCCAGAGAGCCTCCGCGTCCTCTTCACGACACAAAGACAATTTCTGCACAATTTTTCCTAGTCTGTCCAGATTTTTCTAAGTGTTGGGCCTAAGTTCTCCCAAACGTGTTTTTACCTATACTTAGCCAAATTTCATCCTCATATCCGCTAAACCATTTCTCAACACTCACTAAAATACTTAGCCATATTTTCACTCCCAAATTCAAGACCCAAAACCCTCATCCAAAGCTAAGGATTCTCTTCAAGCTTTAAGCGTCCATTTTCAAACTTCACGAAGAACTTTCCCAAAGCTAAGGTATGTGGTGTTGAAGCATTGGGTCCTTACACCCATGGTTCCTAAGCCCTCTTTTTACTAATTTTTCATGACTTAAAGTTGATTTTACATGTGGGTCTTGTATATTTAGATATTTACTGCATAGTGATTTTAATTCATAAAAATATGGTTGTTTTAGCATGTTTTGAGCTCTAAATCTTAGATCTAGTGCTGGATTTGATGAGGGGGTTTACTATGAATTTCTTGGGGATGTTGCAAGGTATTGACTGATGGTTTTAACGCAGATTTTCTTGCATGATTTCATCTCTAAATTGTATGGCCTTTTACACCCCATTACACACCCCAAGAAGTTTGATAAAATGTCCGGTTATGGTTTCTTGAGGAAATGAAGGTCTAAAGCATGATATATGATATGATTGACTATATGATGATGAAATGAGCTTTTATACATGATGAATACTATATAAAGTGTTTTGATAGACCATTCCCAATTCGGGGGCCTAGTTGAGGGGTGAAAGACTCAACTACTAGGGTGATGGGTGCAATCATCACCAACCTAGTTGAGGGGTTGATATCTCAATCACTTGGGTAATGGGTGCGATCATCACTAACCTTGATGAGAGGTTTGTACTTCACACACTACTATCATGGGTGCTATCATCACCAACCCCAAGGGGTTTATACCTTGGCAATCTAGATTGGTCTCCTCTTCACATATGGTATCCTATATGAGTTTGATTTACTTAAGCATGTTTTAATTATGCATTGAACATACATGTCATATTGTTATATAATGCCTATTGCCTAATGTTATACATGTTGATCATGAAGCTTATCTCTTATTGCATTGCATCCCACATACTTAGTACATTCAAACATACTAACGCATACTCTTGCCTATATGATATCACCATGTAGGGATTGGTGTCCAACTTGATCATCCTCCTCCTCAATGTGGCTAGATGGTGCTATTCCAAGCTTGTTGGTGAATCCTCCATTTCGGGGACCTTGGTATAAGTTATTTTTGTCCTTGTATTGAGATACTTTATTATGTTTTATTCACTATGAGGGTAAGCTCGGTAGCTTGTCTTGGCCCCCGCTATATCTATGTATTAGAGGTGCTTGTTGGACATGTTGTGTATTTATGTATGAGCTTTGACTCTTGACTCTTGATTATGACATTTATCCAAACATTCCCTTAGTCCCATTGTCCCTACTCTTAATCTATATGTCTTTGTATGCTTCTACGTCCAAGAATGTGTAATGACAAGTTAAGAGGCTTTTTGGGGTCCCTTCAAGTTCCCTATTTGCCTTGCCATGCCTAGGCCCTAGGCTTGGGTTGTGACAATCTCAAAATTTGTGCGTGATATCAAAATTCTGACTACATATTCTTGTTCAGGAGTCAGATTATGTGACAAATAGGTCTAACCCTTATTTAAGAACAATTCTATCAAAAATTGAAAATCGCAAAAATTGATTTCCAGTGAGGTTTTTGCGCCCCTGGCGCGACCCGTCAAGGGAGCGCCTCAGTTCATTTTTGTGGTCAGTTTTCTATCTCGGTCCAAGACTTTTGGATCTTTAGCCTAAGTGTTCACATGCATGAAAATACCTATGCGTAGCCTTATTTCACCCTCATATCATTCAAGATATTCCCAAATGCTCACACAAACACTTAGCCAATATTTCATCTCCTAAATTCAAGTCTCAAAACTAATCCGGATTTCAAGGTTCTCACTAAAGCTTCAAATCTCCATCTCCAATTTTCGTCAAGTTATTCTCTAAATCTAAGGTATGTGGGTTTCTTTCATGGGTTCCTTCAACCCATGATACCCAAGCTTCCTTTTATCTAAATTGCATGATTTAAAGTTGATTTACTCATGGGTCTTATCTATTATGAATTTCACTGGACACTATGTTGGGGTTTCATGAAATTATGGTTGTTTTAGCATATTTTGATCTATGAATATAAGATCTATTGTGATATTTGATGAAGGGTATTGATGTATATTGCTTAAAGGTGTTACCAAGTATCTGTTGATGGTTTTACAATGAATTTTCTTACATGATTTTCACCGTGAATTGCTTGGGTTTACACTAAAACTACACACCCGCCAAGTGCTTGATAAAACGTCCTGTTATGATTTCTTGAGGAGTTGAAGGTTGATGATGTTCACGCTCCAATGAGAAAGTGCTCGCTGTCAACAATTAACCTAACTGAAGGTTAGGGTCGAATCGACTGGGAATGCAGGGCACTACTACAAGTACTCACTATCAATCATTTCGCGAATCTATAACTAGAATCTCTAAATAAGGGGGGTTTCTGTGATTCAAGAATAAAAGCAAAAATAAACACTACACTATGACACAAGGAAACACTTAATTTTAGGGACAACTTGGGAATTGTGTTCCTCATGGTTCGTTGCCTCAATTACCCTAGACAAAATAATTACAATTTGATATTCATATTCAGACCAGTAACTTGGGTTCTTCTAGCCCTCTTATGAAGGTGAAGGTCGAATTTCACCATGGCGTTTGGTCGGCAACCATGGTGTGCTAACTAACTGTTACCTATTGTCTCATTAAACGTCCCCTTGGTTAGGTTTGGTTGATTAGACAAGAAAACATCAATCGGATCCTATCATCTACTTCTCTTTTCCTATTCCTCACTACCTTGGTCGGGATCTTGATAATAGGTTTGGTGTTGGCCACCACTAAACAACAATCATACTGAAGATAAATAGACAATACATGCAAAACCCCAATCATAAAAATGCAATAATCTAGGTTATCTCAAGCTAACTACCCATGGTTGCCACAACCCCAAGTTGTGGGTGCTTAGCTACTATGGCGAAGGAAAAACTAGCAAAAATGCAAAGACAAGACATAGTTGAGAGTTTTACCCAAAGCAATGGAGAATGATAGCATCATAAGTTGCAAACCACAAGATTGATATATTGAAAATGAAAACAATGTGGGATTTGCACTCCCTAAAAGTGGGTTTTCCAAATAAAATAAGAATCTAATCTAAAACCCTCAAGACATCTTGAGAGAATAATTAAAAGTGATATTCAATGTTTATAATTTCCCCTCTCTGCTGTCTCTGCTATCTTCTCAAATAAAACACTTAATTAAAGTATTTATAGTAGTTACAAATTTAGCCCTAAAACTTACATAGTAAAGACAGCTGGCATATGGTTCGTCTCGCAGGTACAACTCTTAGAGTGGCCTACGAGTCGTAATTAGGGTTTTGTATAAATTCACAAAGCATGTAGCAGATAAATACTAAAAGGCAGTTAAGTATAACTCACTCTATTGAGGAAATTTGGGACTTATGGTCTTTCATATCATACATGAACCATATCATAAGGCTCACAACCAATTCAAATAAGAATAACCTAAGTATCCAAAGCCGTAACATAACCTCCAACCATAACACATAGCATGTAATTGTAAATGAGTTTAAAAGATGTCTAACAATGCCTCTAATCATAAGATAAGATAGGCGCCAAGACATAACCTGCGCTCACCCTCAAAGTAAATACATAAATAAAACACCATAGGTAGAGGAAATGTGGTTTTTCCTTGTAAGATAGGACTCACCACAACAAGCAAAACGCAAAATAGATGTTAGGCATCGTACGATGGATGAACGTAATCGTCAGTCCCTACATGGTAAGATCAAGTAGGAAAAATTATGCGTTAATATGTTTGATTGTACTAAGTATGTGGGCATACAATGCACATGATTTGCAAAAATGTATTCAATGTTTAATGAAAAGAACACATAATATAGAAGAGGTATGTAGAAAGAGAGATAGTATACGATATGCCAAGAAATCTATTATGCATGATATACAATAGTGCTCATATATAAAATAGATATGAGACCTCAACTGAAATATAAGAGAAAATGAGCTATTACTTGAAATCATGATACTATCCCTGCACCAGAAAAGAGATGGTCTACTTGCCAAAGGTAAACCATACTTCTCGTTATGATCCTCCCATTTCGGAGAAGTGGCCTTCCTTATGGGTCTTTGATTTTGGATAGGATTTTTACAATTTTATCATATCATATCAATATTGTAATTGCACCTTACAGGCCTCCTATTTTTGTAAGGGTTACCACATATACCTATGATGGCATATAGTTCAAGGAAATGGAGAGGACCCTTGGCGATAGCCCTCACTCCCTCAAACCATCAGTGCTAATTCATCATCACACAAGAATACTTATATATATACATGCTTTCAAAATAGGGAATAGTTCTTTCAAAAAATTTCAATGCACATTTAGATTCAAAACAAAATATATTTCTCATACGTTCATAATTACGCTCAAAAGCCAAATCATAGTTCATAATAATGATACTCATGCACAGGAATAACCGATTTAGATATATGAGATGGTGCAAGCACCCAACATGCTCAAAGACCCATAATCATGGATATTTATGTGATCACATTCTTGTCATAACCAATATCTTATCAAAATCATATACAAAAACATAATTGGGCTTAACCCACTTTAGAATTTTCATAAAATCCTATGCTCATGAATGCATATGCTATGAGTGAGATAAGATAAGCTAATAGAGATTCAAACTTAAATCAATAATACATTATAAATTCAAGTAAATACATAAAGTTAAATTCACAATTAAATCATAATATAAACTACCAATGCACAAGTCAAGATTTAAAGGGACAATGTATATTTAAATTTTCATAATAATGGTGCAATTCAACATATTGGGGCTTAAATTAACTTAAAATCATCAATAAAGCACAACACATACATCAACTGAATTTAGTAGACCATAATATTGAAAACCGTTATTTAAAGTAGCTAAAATTCCATGAAATTGAGAGTAAAAGGGGTTGCGTGTTCTTGGTTGAAAGGAAACAAGAACCAAACTCGTATACCTTAGCTAATGAAGAAGATTCAAGAAGAAATTTAGTGAAGAAAAAGCCCTTCCTTGATTCCTAAGCTTAAAACCCACAAGAGTTCCATGAAAGAGACTTAAGAGTGACTTGAGAGGATTTTCAAATGTGAGGAACAAAATTGAATGATAGGAATAAAGTTTAGGTTATAAGGAAGAGTTTTGGTAGCATAGGAAGTCACAAGAGGCCCTTAGAATAAGCCATAAGAGTGACACACCACATGGACCGTATACTCGTCTGCGAACCAATACTTAGAAAATTTCACTTGATGAAGGTCTAGAATGGTAATCCCACACAGAGAAATTTTCAACACAATCACCGTCGCGGGAGGCCATACGGGTCGCGACACTGTCCGTACCCCTCTTCTTAGAAAAATTTCCGCGATGAAGTTATGACATGGTGATTCCATACTTGGAAAAAATTTCACTTCGAAATCGTATGGAGGTTTATACAATCTGTACCCCTCCACATGGGTCGTATTACTGGCTATGTGACCTTACTTGGCTCCAAAACATGTGAGACTTCAAGCCAAGGCCACCATATGGCCCACCACATGGTCCGTGAGGTGTCATATGGATCATAAGGGGTCCATGTATGGTGTGATTTAGTTATAAATTTTACATTTAAGGCCAAACAACCTTCATGCGGAGAGCACCCGAGCATCACCTTTGTCCAAAACTTTCCGAAATTGAAATTTTCAAGCTCCAATGAGGTGGTACAATATTTGGGCCCTTACTTGAGGATTCTTATGAGCACTAAGCACTCGGAGGAGTATCAAATATTGAAATGTGTGAGAGTGAGTCCCATTAGCACTCATTAACTATGTCCCCGCGTATGTGAGGGTTGAACAACCACATCTGAGGTTCCCTCTTGAGGTAAAGTCCCTGAAAGAAATAGAGGATTCCTGAAAGAAATAGAGGATTTTAAAGGAAAAATCCCTTGTGGATCCTAGTTTTTCTTTAGTTGGCAAGTACGGAATGGTTATGGCAACATCAACAGGATTACTGTACAATCGCTGGCTCATAAGTAATTCTTGTTGGATAAGAGAAACTTGGAGATAGGTCCCATACTGATAGTACTCTAAGTTCAACTAAGTTGAGTTGATATGATGAGGTTTGATTGGTAAGTGATGGATCATTTTTTTACTTTTTATTCTTGCTTTAGATAGACATGTGAAATTCTGATTGAGTATCTTATGAGTTGATGTTTTTTCTATATTATTCTACCTGTATCTTCTTCATTCAGCCATTTTACATACTCTTACATTCCAGGTACTGACGTCATTATTGGACTGCATCATTTTATGATTAAAAGAAGGTAGTAGAGATCATCAACAAGTGCATCATTGAGGATCTATCGCAGTCAGCAGAGTTGTGAGCCTCCCTAACTTTGGAGGATCATATTTTATTTTCTTCTAGATTTATAGAGTAAGACTTGATTTATACTAGCTTTACTTTTGAGTAAAGGTAGCCATGGGTCAGTCATTGGCACTATTTGATAGTGATAGAGGATTCATAGACTAGAATCTAGTTGTTGAGTTCTCATTTTGTTGAGCTAGCTTCTTCCAAGCTTGCCTGTTTTACTTATATATTTTGAGACTTCCGCTATTTATTATCTTTAGTCTTTCATTGAATTGCTATGTTGTTGAGCAAATGAATATGATGAGGCCAAGTGGTTCTAGGTACCAGCAACGTCTAGGGTACCCTCACGGGGCATGACAAACTTGGTATCAGAGCATAGAGTTTAAGTGTCGTAGGGAGTCTTCGAAGCCATTTCTAGTAGAGTCTTGTTTATAGGTGTGTTGCGCACCACACTTTATAAGCAGGAGGCGATTGGACATTTGGAATGGTTACACTTCCTTCATATTATTATTCGTGTGATAGAGTTAAACTCTATGAAAGCTCTCTTCTGATTTATGCTTTACACATTTACATAGTTGTGATCATGCTTCCAAGAAAGCTAAAATAGGTAAAGGTAGCCCAACTAGACAGAATGTTAACCAACCCGAGCCCCATGATTAGGATGAATCTCTAGGCCCTATCATCCAATTGTGCAGCCACTACAGGCCAACTTTAGCAATGCTGAGCTTTGTCAGGCTATTCAGACTTTGGCCCAGGCTGTGACAACATTGGCTGCTAGACACGAAGAAGGCAGGCAGGGTTTCCCAAGTACATCTAGGGTTCATAAGATCTTGAGGATTAACCTGCTTAAGTTTAAGAGGCCGAGGAGGAATAGGAATGTGAGTCACTTTCAAGTTGGGCCTCATAACTTTAGCGCTCTGGGGTCTCAGCCATAGGCTAGTGGGGCTTTAGGCTCCCAAGGCAAGCCATCTTTTGGTATGTGTGGAAAATTTCTCTTGGGAAAATGTCGTGAAGGAAGTGATGGATGTTACAAGTGTGGCCAATTGGGTCACTTCAACGGAAATGTCCAAAGTGGGCCAAAAATGCTCAAGCCTCTAACCCGACGCCATAAGTGAGAGAAGATCAGAAAGATTCTATTTTTGGTATGAATAAGGTCAAAAACTAGTTGTATACTATGGGTGCTTGTCAAGATCAGGAAGATTTTCTAGATGTCTCCCTAGATGTTTTGACAAGTTAATTCAAGTCTTTACTTACTTTTGATGTTATACATGAGAGAGAAACTTATGTCTCTAAAGAATTTAATGTTTCTACCTAAGAGTATGACTTGAGGTCTTCTAAACCATTAGTAGAGATGTCAGGCCAGAGTTAGAATGACAGCGACATAAAGGAAGGGATGGGATGGTGAGAGTAACGATTGATTGAGGCCTGCGATTTGAGCTATATGTCCACTGGGTACATAATGGGGTGATGATTTGATTGCCATGTATTGACCAAAGAGTAGTAACTACCCTTTTTTTCATGATGAGGTATAGAGAAAGAGTTATTGTCAGAATGTGTTAGAGCATGCTCAAAACTAGAAGGACATTTATGTTGATGTGCTATAAAGTTTAAATCATTAAGGGTGAAGTATAGATGTTGAATAGGGGTACAAAGTGCTATCAATGTGGTAGATCGAAATTATGCTTATGATTCTGATGGAGAGCCCCATGAAATTCATAGAGTTATGAGCTTAATTTGATAAGAAGGTATAATGAATAGGTGAGTGGTACTGAGTTGTGAGGAGGGGAATGAATTGATTGAATACTCACTATGAGATTTAAGTGGGCTTATATTCCCCATATCATTACCTAGTAGTTTTAACTTGGTATAATAGGGTGCGTGATAGATGCAAATGTTAGTACTAGACCCTAAACTTGAATTTTGAGGAGTAATGTTGAAGAGAAGATAGCATCATGAGAGTGACAGTCTTAGTTGGAGATTTGCTTTAAGAGGGTTTCCGTAGTGTATGTTCGAGACGAAGATGTTGAATTGCGAGGAAAGTGATACTATGGGAAGGGTACAATTGCCCTTTAGGTACGACTAGTGAAATGAGGAATGCACAATGACTAATATCATAGGCTTGCCTCTATCCTTAACTTTCGGATTATTGACAAAGTGGATTTAGATTACTTTAGGGCTTAATGGCTTATAACATATGCTCATGGGGCTTTCACATGGCATTTTAGGCATATAGTTGACTAAAACCTATCCTTGAACCATGTTTATCAACACTCTTACCTTCATAATTCAACCATTTTTACTAAATCCGCCCTTATTCTCCTTTTTCAAGCTTTTCTCGGATGCTTTCTTTCTCTTTTTCAGCTGTGCCTTATTTTTGAAGTCATTTTTGCTATGCTTTTAAATCTAAGTTAATTTTTCTTTTCTTTTTCTTACCCGGCATATGATTTCATCATCTCTTTCTTTCTTTCCCAACTAACTACCTCATTTTCATTACTTTACCACAATAAAGGCCACCCTCAAGTTAGGTTTTTAATTTGAGGTGAATTAAACACACAATATCTATGCCTCAAACCAGGGCCACCAACTGAAACCACCCTCAACTTAGGCCTTTGACCTCAATCAAGGTTCACATGTTCAAGGATAGACAAGGGGAAATATCAAGGTATTTCATTAAACAAGGTTAAGTCAGCAGAGAGTCAAGAAAAGGTGAGTACATAAGAAGCTCAAAATTTTGGAGCAAGGAATTCACTCACTTATTTGGTGGGTCATTTAGGCCAAAAATGGCTTCATTAAAATAACAAAGGCCTAAGATCCTTTCCATATCCACCATATCACCAAACCAATCATAGAGTAACAAGGCGAGTTTTGAGTCCGTACATAATACATGAATGGGGGAAATAAGCTCACACACACCTGGTATCGCATATACAATCAAGTATAGACTCACAGGTCATGCTTCAAGCATCAACTAGACTTCTCCTTATCAGAACAAACATTGCCAGATAATCATGTATATGATTTCAAAAATAACCAACAATCTCAAAAACTTTGAGGGTACCGAATTTTCCAAACAAAAGGCATTTAAAGACTACATATATATGCCAAAAGATAGTAACCACCATATATCTACAAATTATCTACACTACCTAAACATGTCAGTTCAATAGAAAGTAAATATCCACGAGGAAAAAGAACATAGGCAAGAAAACCTCGGGATCAAAATTTGGGGTAGTTATGGACCCTAAGCTACTCAGACTTCACCAAGATCCATAACTTCCCACACCCCATCAAAAAAGTTGTGCATTATCCTCAATACACCATATCAAGAAACAATAGAGAATATAGGGGTAAAATAAAACATACCCTGGGTTGCCTCCCAACCGATGCCTGATTTATTGTCGCGGTTCGACTTAGACCACTTGGTTACTCACACTTCACCAATTTTTCAAACCTTGCTCCTCCATAATTTAGCTTTTTCTTCCACCTTGAACTTATGATTTGGACCCCTAATTTCTTTTCCAACTTTTAAAAATTATGCTCAAAGGGTGGTTGTATAAGAATGAGGGAATGAGTACTACATATTTCATGCTATTTGGAGTAGAGGCTCCCAATCTAAGCTTCTTGTAGACCTCAAGGGGCTTCAGATTTATATGAGCATCTAGCTTACATAGTGCCTTTGCGAACTCTACATCTTTAATTATGCAGGGTATGGTGGGTATATTCTCCACTGACTCGATGAGAAGAGTGCTGATAGATAGTTGTATTAACATGGAGAGAGAGCACTTGATCTTGATTTCCTCCTCCCTCTTCTTGAGTCTTTGAGGGAAAGGAAGAGGAGGCCTACTGACTGGCTTGTACTTCTTTTAGGCTTTTTAACTGATTCATTTACCACATCCTTGCCACACTCGTCTCCTTCAACTACATCTTTATCTGCAACTATTTCCTTATGAATATCTTCTACAAAAACTAGCATAAGAGGATCAATAGTACTCTTACCACACCCACTAGTAACCTCCGTACGTTGTCGTTCTTTCTTAGAATTTTGCACTTTATCACTAGGCAATGTACCACTCTGATGCTGCTTAAGTAGAGTTGATACCTGACCAAACTGTTGCTGAAGCTATTTAATAGCCACAAAATGAGACTCTACTTTCTCATTAATGTTTGCAATTTCTGATGTCATTCCACATAGAGTTTCATCCCATGTCTAGGCCTTCTTCAACAGGTGATCAAACTTCTCTTCAATTCTGGAGTTGCTTCTGCCTGCATCGTGTTGGTGTGGTGGAACATAAGGATCATTTCTGAAACTATCTCTACTACTCCACTTGACGTCTGGCCCCCTGTTTTTCACATAATAACCACCCTGGCTATCTCTGTGAGCACAATCTCTTCCATAGGTCAAATTTTGGTTTCCCTAACCTAGGCGCCACTGGTCTTGATTGGACCATAGGACGTTGGGCTGAAAATACCACATCTAATCAGCTGAAAACCAAGTGTCCTCCTTATAGTATAGGTCCTCGTATATGGGCATACGTGAAGGCTAATGTTGTGATCAGGGACTCTGCACATCTTCTCTCTCTTTTATTTTTATTTTTATTTTTTTATATTTCCTGGAAACAAACCAAACAAAACAAAAGTAATATACAAGAGAATCTAGAAATTAACACTTGAACTGGCTATAGTGAAATCAAGTCAAGAACCTAGTTGTATTCCCCTGCAATGGTGCCATAATTTTTGACATCTGATGTTCACGCTCCAATAAGAAAATGGTCGTCGTCAGCAATTAACCTAACCGAAGGTTAGGGTTGAATCCACAAGGAATACAGGCTTGACTACAAGACTTCACTACGAATCATTTCAAGCATCAATAACTAAAATCTCTAAATGGGGGGGGGGGTGTTCGTGACTCAAAAACAAAAGTAATATTATGACTATACTACTATGCGGGAAAACACTCAATTTTAGGGACAACTTGGAAATTGTCTTTCCCATGGTTCATTGGCTCGACTACCCTAGGTAACATAACCACAATTGAAGATTAGCATGTAGGATGGTCCTGTAGGTTCTTCCAGCCCTCTTGTGAAGGTGAAGGTCTAATTTCACCATGGCGCTTGGTCGACAACCATGGTGTGCCAACTAACCTTACCAATTTTACGAGTCAACCTCCCCTTGGTTAGGTTCGGTTGATTAGACGAGATGAAATCGATCGAATTCTGTCATCTACTTCCCTTTTCCTATTCGTCACTACCTTGGTCAAGATCGTGGTAGTAGGCGGGTTTTAGTGTTGGCCACCACCAAACAACAATCCTAATGAAGGGAAATAGACAATACATGCAAAACCCTGATAATAGAAATGCAATTAACCTAGGTTATCTCAAGTCAACTACCCATGGTTCCCACAACCCCAAGTTGTGGGTGCTTAGCTACTCATGGCTAAGGCAAAACAAGCAAAAATGCACATATAAGACATAAATGAGAGTTTTACCAACAACAATGAAGAAAGTGGGCACCACAAGTTGCAAACCCACAAGCTTGATTGATTAACAATGAGTACAAGGCACGATTTGCAATCCCCAAAATGGGTTTTCCAAGAGAAAACAATAAATTAATCTAAAAATACTAAGAAAGGATTCAAAAGATGATTGTAAATTGTCTCCTAGTCGAACTCTTTTCTAAAAATCCTAACTTATACTATATATATTATTTACAAAATAATGCTTGAATTTATACAGAAAAGACAGTTAGTAGTTGATAAGTCTCATAGGTATGACTCATAGAATGACCTTTGAGTCATAATCGGGATCTCATATCAGGTTCTTGGTATCTTGGACTAAATTAGTACGACCCATATGTACGATTCGTTGCTTGAGCTACGACTCGTATGATATTCTCGTAGTCTTAGTCTTTAATTTTTGGTCCAACATTTTGGCTCTTAATTCCTGCTACGAGTCCACCTATACCTGTCATAGTAAAAATTATATCTCGTAGGATGGCCTCGTAGGGATGACCTCCACTTAGCAGATTTCTGAATTTTTGGTCTCAGATTCTTGCTACGACAAACCCTACAACTCATAGCTTGGGCTACGACTCATTACTATGCTCATATATCCTAAGCTTCAGCAAAATCTGCAACTTTTCTTCAAAATCATGCTAACCTAACTTTGTTACAAGAAAAACACAAAAACACATACAAACTATAAAAAGTCGCATTAAGAACTCACAAAATCCCTTGTTTGAGGCATCAAATGTGCTGCATTTTGACAGCACATCAATAGTCCATGTCAACATCAATCTATTGGTGCTAAATATAAGGCATGAGAATAGATCATAATCATACAAGAACCCTTGCTTTAACATGAATGGATCACAAGCAGTAAAATCTTGAAAACAGGGCTTAACTTGATACTTCCATAATCATAGATAATTTCATGAATTCAATATATACTTGAAAGCCATTAATCATTATGAAGTCACTTGACTTGTAAATCAAGTAAATAACTTAAGAATTCTTGACTTGACATTTCATCAAACACTTGGTGGGCAAGTAATGCTTGTTCAAAATCATGCAACTCAAAAGTGTATCAAGATAGGTAAATCAATACAAAATCAACCCACCAACATTATAGTAAAACCCCAAATTGGGTATCATGAAATCTATCTCAAAAGTTCATCATAGTAGCTTTCAAAGCTTAAATCATTTTGAGGCTTAATAGATAAAGATCAACTCATAGTATAAGCTTAAACTAGATTTCGTGCATAATAAAAAATACTCGATAAAATCCCAACATAATTGATGCTCATATTTCATAATAAGAGATAGACATAAGTAATACGACTTGAAAATATGCAATTTGCATAAAATGGAAGGTTGGAATCCATGGGTGAAAGGACCCAATAGATGAAACCCACATACCTTAAACTTGGATATTCTTGATGTATACATGAAGGAGGCTTGAAACTTGGATAAAGATCTTGAGATCCAATGTGAGATTGAAATCCTTAGATTTTGATGGAAATTGTTGATAAACGGTTGGAGAGGTTTTAGAGAGGTTTTTGAGTGATATAGAGTTGAAAAATCGCTAAGTATGGAAGATTTCACGTGTAAATGGGTATGGGGCCATGACCCCAATGCCATTTGCCCGAAATAGAAAAACAAGGAAAACTTAACACTTGTGACACCCTATAAATTCATGCTCTTATGTATCCATGTTTCGAGCCTCATTTTGCTAAGTTGGGGTGTATTAGGTTCATGGGAGACTTCTACTAGTTAGACGAGTTCAAAACTTCCCTACGAGTTGAGTTTTGGGTGTTGGTTCATGCAAGGGTCAACTTTAAATGAGTATAACCTTTAGAACACTTTGAACTGGATGGCCCATAATATCAAATGAAATTCCTCTGACTTATCTTTCTAACATACATGGTTTCACCTATTTCGTGTTCGGATGGAGGAGTTATGACCATTTTTGTGAGACCCTCCCATATAGTGAAGTCACACGAGCCCTTAGACGGCCAGTGTGGCCTTTGACGGACGATTTGGGTCATTTAGGGCTGGAAAGGGCCATTTTTGGACTAATGAAGGTGAAACAGTGAGTGGCACGGGCCATGTGGCTTTCCACTGATTGTGTGGATGGTTATAAGGTGTGTTCAAGGGAGGCTTAGAGGAATTTCGGCCAAGTGTGGTGCCACAGGCACCTTTGACAGGCCATGGAAGGGCAGACGGCTTGTGGGATTGGGACATGGAGTGGCCTATACACATTTTCTTGTCTAAGTGTGATGCAACGAACCACTACACGGACCATGAAATACCACACGACCCGTGAAGTGGCCTGTCAAAGTTAAGTCGATGCTAAATTTTTCTCAAGTGTTCTAATTGCAATTTTGAGGCTAAGTCTTGTCTTATGAGCACTCCACACGACCCGTGCAGTGCCACACGGCTATTCAAGCCTCCAATGAGGTAACACTTTGCCAATTTTACCATTCATTCACTAATGGCATTTTCATAAATTTTAATTACTCTAATGACCTTTTTAGACTTCCCATGCTATCTTAACCTCCCCAAAAGACCTAAACCCTATTGCAAAGGATCAAACTTATTACTCTTCTCTCAAATACACTCTCAAATTCTCTAAAGAGCCTCTACCAAGACCCCAAATACAAATTCAAGGAAACCCAAGAACAAGTTTTGGATTCCAAGACCCACTTCCAAGCTTCCATTCTTTCCCAACTCAATTCCAAGAAATTCAAGATCTAAGGTATGTGGGTTTCATTCATGGGTTCCTTTCACCCATGAAGGCCAAGTTTCTTTTTTACATAAATTGCATGATTTCAAGTTGATTTGCTTATAGACCTTACTTATTATGAATTAGACTATGAACTATGTTAGGGTTTTCATGAAATTGTGATCATTTTAGCATGTTTTGAGCTACGAATCTAAGATCCATTGTGGCATTTGATGAAGGGTTTTGATGTATATTACTTGAGGGTGGTATTGATGGATGGTTTTACTTCGAATTTTCTTGCATGATTTCATCCCTAAATTGCATGATTTTACACAAGCACTACATACCCACCAAGTGTTTGATAAATAAATGTCCGATGATGATTTCTTGAGGAACTGAAGGTCCAATGCCTATCTTATGAGTTTAATTCCTTTATAATGATGAAAGGAATAGATGTATATGATATTCTCCAATATAGTGTTGCGAATCGACAATGCCCTACTCAGGGGGTCGTGAGCCCGGGTAACTATGTCGACGTGTTTGTACCTTGATAACCTTGTCGAGGGGTTTGCACCTAGATAACTATGTCAAGGGGTTTGTACCTTGATAACCAAGTTGAGGGGTTGGTACCTCAATCACCATGAGTGGTAGGGTGAGACGCTCCACCAACCAATTGAGGGGTTGGTACCTCAATCACTATGGGTGGTAGGGTGAGATGATCCACCAACCAATTGAGGGGTTGCTACCTCAAATTGACTATGAACTCTAAATGATGATCTCTTTTTGAACATGTATTATGTTCTATGTAAGCACGATTTACTTCAACCATCTTCCATGCATGCCATATTTTTATATGCTACTCATTGCCTATGCTTATGCATTTCAATTATGTTGCTTATCTCTTGTTACATTGCATCCTACATACTTAGTACATTTAAACGTACTGATGCATACTCTATGTCTACATGATGTTACCATGTAAGACGCGGAGCTCGTCACGATCATTCTACTTGTGACTAGTTTTGACATTTGAAGATAAGCTTGTGGTGAGTCCTTAAGTTCGGGAACATTAGCCTTACACTCTCTTACTTATGTTATTACCATATGTTGAATACTTTGTTACTAAAGGGTGAGGTGGGGAAGTGTCTTGCCCCAGCCCATTCTATGATAGAGGTGTTATTAGATATTATGTTGAGCCTTAACTATTTATGATCTATCCTACTATCTATTTCTCCTAGTCTGTATCTTCAATTGTACTCTCTTGATGCTGTTTACTTTGCTTCTACAACTAAGGATGTGTGACTATATGCTAAGAGGATTGTTTAGGGTCCCTTCGGGCTCCCCATTCGCTGTATCACGTCTAGACCCTAGGCTTGGATGATGACAAACCTTATATTAGAGTACTAGGTTGTCAATAGTCCTCGGCATCCAAACACACCATATCGATTAGAGTCCTTTTCATGTTTGTGTTGTGCAAAACAATTATGAGTAGAAGGCTATGAGACTTTTTAGGAAATGTTTCCCTTCTTCTTGATCTATGTCGTGCTTTAGAAGTTAGGTGAGTTTTCCCTCTAAATAATATTCTTTGTCATGTTTAGATCATGCCTAACATAAGAGGAAGGAGAGCCCGCACTCCCGAGGAACAATCGGCTCATGGTGAGCTCTAGGATGCTCTCACTTTACTAGATAAGGCTATGGCCAATCAAGTCAATCAATGGGCCTAAGTCCCTCATGCTCCTACATGGGATCTAGGGTGTGGGACTTCATGAGAATGAACCCACCAAAATTCTATGGCTCTAAGTAGATGAGGACCCTCAAGAGTTCATTGATGAGGTCTACAAGGTATTGGCTATCATGGGTGTTAGATCGGAAGAGAAATTGTAGTTGGCAGCCTACCAACTCAAATGGTAGCACAAATATAGTTTAATCAATGGAAGGAGGAGAAGGGAATCACTCATGTAGTGCTTTGGGAGGAGTTCAAGGTGGCTTTTCTTAATCGATTCTTCCCTCTTGAGCTTAGGGAGGCCAAGATAGTGGTGTTTAGGAATTTGAAACAAGAGTCTATGAGTGTGAGGGAGTATTCCCTTATGTTCAATCAACTCTACAAATATGCTCCCCACTTGGTTGTCAACCCATGTTCTAGAATCAACAAGTTCATGATGGGTGTATTCGATTTGGTGAGTGAGGAATGCCAGTTTGCTATGTTGATTAGGGACAGGGATTTGTCCCGTTTGATGACCTATAAGAACAAATGGAGTAGGAGAAGTTGAGGAAAAGGAGGAGTAATGAGGCCAAGAGGGCCTGTTTTGAGGGAAATTTCCAAAGTCGAAAAGGTGGCCAGTTCCATCAAGGCCAAGGGTCTTCTCATGCTTCTAATAGGGGGTTTACCAGTGACTTCCCAAGGGCCCAAGCTGTTGGTGGTACGGTTCCTAATAATGTGTGTTCAAAATGTGGTAGGGGTCCTGGGCCCCATGATTGAAAGACACTAATGCATGTTATAGGTGTGGGGAAGTGGGTCACAAAAAAATTGATTATCCTCGTAACCACAACAAGGGTAAGGAGGTTTGTCCACAGGGTGCAAATGTAGTTTCTTTGAGTAGAGGTGGTCAACAAGGTGGCGCTCCAAGGCACAATCAATTCTATGCACTCCAAGGGAGGCAAGGGGTTGAGGAGGTTCCCGATGTCCTCACCAGTATGTTAAAAGTCTTTGATTTTGTTATGTTTGCATTGATTAATCCGGGTGTCATTCTTTCTTTTGTTACCCATTTTGGTGCCAAAACGTTCCATGTTAAGCCCAAATTGTGGTGTGAGTGTTATGAGGTGTCTACACCTATTGGTGACTCTATTGTTACTAGAAAGGTTTATAGAAATTGTCCCATTTACATTTTGCATAAGATATTGCCTTGTAATCTTCTTGAGTTGGAAATGGTGGATTTTGATGTCATGCTTGGGATGATTGGTTAAACGTATACTTGCCTCTATTGATTGTAAAACCCATAGGGTCAAAGTCCAATTCCCAAATGAACCCGTCATTGAGAAGAAGAGTCATGATGTAGTGATTAAGGGTAGGTTAATCTCTTGCATTAAAGCTTGTATGTTGATTTCTAAGGGGTGTCTCTATCATCTTGTGAGGGTAAGGGATATGGAGTCCAAGACCTTCCTATAGAGTAGGTTACAACTACAAATGAGTTCCTTGATGTCTTCCCAAATGACCTTCCTGGTGTTCCTCTCGAAAAGGAAATAAATTTTTCTATAGACCTCCTTCCCGATACTCAAACCATTTCTATTCCCTCTTACGTATGGCCCTGGCAGAGTTAAAGGAGTTGAAGGAGCAATTGAGGAATTTGTTAGAGAAGGGTTTCATTAGGCCTAGCTAATCACCTTGTGTTGCACCAGTGTTTTTTATGAAGAAGAAAGATGGGTCCCTTAGAATGTGTATAGATTACTGGCAAATCAATAGGGTCACCATAAAGAATAAGTATCCTCTCCCAAGGATTGATGACTTGTTTGACCAACTTCAAGGGGCTAGCCACTTATCTAAGATCAGTCATCGGTTTGGGTATCATCAAGTGAAGGTGAGGGAGTGTGATATTCCCAAGATGGACTTTTGGACTAGGTATAGGCATTATGAGTTTGTTGTGATGTCTTTTGGGCTGACCAATGCACCAGCCATCTTCATGGATCTTATGAATAAGGACTTTAAACCCTACCTCGATTTATTTGTTGTGGTATTCATTGATGATATTTTGATCTATTCACATAGTGAAGAGCAACATAAGAGTCATTTGAGGGTAGTGCTACAAAGATTGAGGGAAGAGAAGTTGTATGACAAGTATGAAAAGTGTGAATTTTTGTTGAAGGAGGTTGCCTTCCTAGGTCATGTGGTGTCAGGTGATGGTATCAAGGTGGATCCTAAAAAGATTGATGTGATTAGAAATTGGCCTAGACCATTGACCCCATTGAATAATAGGAGTTTCTTGGGCTTAGCGGGTTACTACCAGAGGTTTGTGAATGGGTTCTCTTCTTTTGCTTCTCCTATGACCAAGTTGACTCAACAGAAAGCCAAATTTCTGTGGACAGATGAGTGTGAAAAGAATTTCCAAACATTGAAAGATAAGCTTGTGTCCGCTCCTATATTATCACTACCGGAAGGGCTAGAAGGGTTTGTTGTGTATTGTTATGCTTCAAGGGTTGGTTTGGGTTGTGTGTTGATGCAAAATGCTAAGGTGACAACCTATGCTTCCAAACAACTCAAATTACATGAGAAGATTTATCCTACTCATGATCTTGAATTAGTTGCCATCGTCTTTGCTTTGAAAATTTGTTGTCAGTATTTATATGGGGTGCATGTTGCTATGTTCACCGATCATAAGAGTCTCCAATATGTGTTCACTCGAAAAGACCTTAATTTGAGACAATGAAAGTGGTTAGAATTTCTTAAGGACCATGACATGAGTGTGCATTATCATCTCGGTAAGGTAATATTGTAGTCGATGCATTGAGTAGTGTGTCTATGGGTAGACTAGCTCATATCAATGATTGTGGCACAAAGGTGGCTAGGGAGGTCCATCTGTTGGATAAATTAGGGTTTAGGTTGGAAGAGGTTGATAATGGTGGTATTGTGGTTGTTGATGGTTCTAAATCTTTATTGGTTGAGGAAGTGAAAACAAAGCAAGATTTTGATCCTGCTTTGATGGAATTGAAGGCATTGGTGAGAGATGGAAAGGTGGAGGTTTCCTCCCAAGGGGGAGATGGTTTGCTTAGGTACCAAGGTAGGTTGTGTGTGCCTTGTATTAGTGGATTGAGAGAGAAGATTCTTGATAATGCTCATAATTCCTCCTATTCCATTCACCGCGGTTCTACCAAGATGTATAGAGATTTGAGAGATGTGTTTTGTTAGGTAGGTATGAAACAAGACATTGCCAAATTTGTATTTGGTTGCCATAATTTCCAAACAGTCAAAGCCGAACATCAAAGGCCTTGTGGCCTAGCCCAAGACATAGAGATTCCTACTTGGAAGTGGGTAGAGATTAATATGGATTTTATGGTTGGGTTGCCTAAGACTAGAAAGGGTTTTGATTCTATTTGGGTTGTGGTTGATTGGATAACAAATATGGCTCATTTCCTATCATTAAGAATACATTCTGTGACAAAGACTATGCTAGGTTGCACATCCATCATTTGGTAAGGTTACATGGGGTGCCTTTGCCTATCATATCGGATCGTGGTGCACAATTCACTTCTCACTTTTGGCGGTCCTTCAAAAGAGGTCTTTGAACCATGGTTAAGCTAAGTTCGGCGTTTCGCCCTGAAACAGATGGCCAAGCCAAAAGAATTATCCAAACTCTTGAGGATATGCTTAGGGCTTGTGTATTGGAGTTTAAGGGTAGTCGAGATGATCATCATTCATTGATTGAATTTTCTTATAATAATAGTTATCATGAAATCATTGGTATGGCTCCTTTTGAGGCTCTTTATCGAAAGCATTGTGGGTCCCCGGTTGGATGGTTTGAGGTGGGAGAGATAGCCTTGTTAGGTCTGGATTTGGCTATGGAGTTCATGGAGAAAGTGAGGATCATAGAGAAAGATTGAAATCCACCTAAATTCGACAAAAGTCCTATGCCAATGTAAGGAGAAGGGATCTAGAATCCAAAGTTAGTGATTGGGTCTATTTGAAGGTTTCACCCAAGAAGGGTGTGGCTCGTTTTGGTAGAATGGGCAAACTGAGTCCAAGATTCTTGGGTCCTTATAGAGTGTTGAAGAGGTTTCATAAGGTGTACTATGAGTTTGAGTTTCCCAATGACATGAACATGGTACATCCGATCTTCCATGTGTCTATGCTAAAGAAATGTATGGGAGATCCTAGAGCCATTTTGCCTCTTAATGTTGCGGGTGTTGTTGAAAATAATTTAACTTATGAAGAAGTCCTGGTAGATATTTTGGATAGGCAAGTGAAGAGGTTGAGGAACAAGGATGTGGCTTCCGTCAAGGTCTTTTGGAGGAATCAACAAGTAGAAAGTGCTACATGGGAGGCCTAGGCGGACATGCAAAAGCGATATCCCTATCTCTTCCATTGTACTCAAGCCTGTGGTTCTAATTTAAGTTCCCCTATATGATTTCAAGTCCTTCCTACTTGGAAGTGGGAAGATATTAATATAGATTTTTTGGTTGGGTTGCCCAAGACTAGAAAGGGTTTTGATCCATATGGGTTGTGGTTAATAGGATGACAAAATCGACTCACATTTTACCTATTAAGACTATATATGGAGCTGAAGATTATGCTAGATTGTGCATTTATGACTTGGTGAGGTTGCATGAGTTTCCTTTGTCCATCATATTGGATCGTGGTTCAAAATTCACTTCACACTTTTGGAGGTCCTTCCAAAGAGGCCTTGGAACCAAGGTAAAGCTTAGTACGACCTTTCACCCTCAAATAGATGGCCAAGCTGAAAGAACTATCCAAAAACTTGAGGATATGCTTAGGGATTGTGTATTAGACCTAAAGGGTAGTTGGGATGATCATCTTCCATTGATTGAGTTTGCATATAACAATAGCTATCATTCTAGCATCGGTATGCCTCCTTTTGCGGCCCTACATGGTAGACGTTGTAGATCACCGATTGAGTGGTTTGAGGCTAGAGAGGTGCCTTTGTTAGGACCAAATTATGTTATGGAGGTTCTTGAGAAGGTTAGGATGATTATACAAAGGTTTAAAACAGCTCAAAGTCGGAAAAAGTCATATGCCGATGTGAGGAGAATGGATCTTGAATTCAAGGATGATAATTGGGTTTATTTGAAGGTGTCACCCTTGAAGGGTGTGGTCCATTTTTGTAAGAAGGGTAAGTTAAGACCTAGATATGTGGGCCTTTATAGGGTGATAAGAAGGATATGTATGGTTGCTGACGAGTTGGTATTGCCTAGAGAAATTGAATTGGTTCATCTGGTCTTTCATATGTTTATGTTGAGGAAGTGTGTGGGTGATCCTAATGCTATTGTGCCTCTTGATGTTGTAGGGGTAGTTTAAGACAACTTGAAATATGAAGAAATTCTAGTAGAGATCTTGTATAGGCAAGTAAAGAGGTTGAGGAACAAGGAAGTTGCTTCCATTAAGGTCCTTTGGAAGAACCAACAAGTCGAAGGTGGTACTTGGGAGCCCAAAGTGAATATGCAAAAGTGGTACCTTATCTTCTCCAATCCACTCAATCCTAAGGTATTTCTCTAAGTCCTTTATATGATCTCAAGTCTTAAGTTCAGTTCTTATGTCATTACATACGTTCATGTTTAGATTGACAAGTTCATGATGATTTTACACTTATGTTGAGATTTTTGAAATGATGTTTAAGTGCATTATTGCATCCTTATGTGGGCTGATATTTTCATGTTTGCATCTCTCATATATGTTTCTTTGGCATTTGGGGACAAATCTTCCCAGGGAGGTGATATTGAAACGACCCAAAAAAGAGTAAAAAATCTGCGTCGGAAGTTCCTAGAATCGTATTTTTCATATATTTCAAAATCCGTTCATGATATCGAAAATCCGATTTCATATTCTTTTCAAGGGGTCAAATTGAGTGAAAAATGGCTCTAACCCTAATTTAAGTGCAACCGTAGCAAAGTGTATTTTACACACTATTTTTCTTGTCCGGTGGAAGGCCTTTGTGTCTTGGGCCTAAGTGTTCCGAAACGTAAAAATACCTATACTTAGCCATCATTCAAAACATTCCCCAATCCTTGCTCAAACACTTAACCAAATATTTCACTCCTAAATTCAAGTCCCAAAACTCGTCCAGATCTTAAGATTCTCGTTCAAGCTTCAAGTCTCCATCTCTAATCTTCATCAAGTTATTCTCCAAACCTAAGGTATGTGGGTTTCTTTCATAGGATTCTTTCACCATGATACCCAAGATCTCTTTTACCTAAAGTTGCATGATTTAAAGTTGATTTACTCATAGTTCTTATCTATTATGAATTTCACTGCACACTTTGTCGGGGTTTCCTAAAATTATAGTTGTTTTAACATGTTTTGAGCTATGAATGAAAGATCTATTGTGAGATTTGATGAAGGACTTTGATGTATATGGGTTGTGGGTATTACCAAGTATCTATTGATAGTTTTACTTTGAATTTATTGGCATGATTTCACTCTTGAAATACATGGTTTTACACTAGTACTACACACTCCCCAAGTGTTTGATAAAATGTTCGGATTATGATTTCTTGAGGAATTGAAGGTCTAATGCATGTTTTCTGAGTTGAATGACTATATGATGATGAAAGGAAATGTATGTATATGATATTATCTCTACAGTGTTGGGAATTGCCCAAGCCTCACTCAGGGGGCTATAGGCTTGGGTAACCTTGTTGAGGGGTTTGTACCTCGATCGCGTCGCTCGGGGGGTGGTAGGCCTGTGAAACCATGTCTAGGGGTTTGTACCTTGATAACCACATTGGGGGTTTTGTACCTCATTAACCTATTGAGGGGTTTGTACCTCATTCACCTCTCCAAGAGGGTGGTAGGCCTTTGATATGCACTAATGATAGTCTCTCCTTACACACATATTATGTTCTATATAAACTTGGTTTTACTTCAAGCATCATTCATACACGCCATATTTCTATATGCTTACCCATTGCCTATGTTATCTATTTTACATATGGTGCTTATCGCTTGTTGCATTGCATCCTACATACTTAGTACATTCAAATGTACTAACGTATACTGTATGCCTACATGATGTCACCATGTAGGAACTGGAGCCCCACTTGATCATCCTCCTCCACTTGGCTAGTACGACTTATCTCAAACTTTGTGGTGAGTCCTCTATTTTAGGGATGATGTTTATGATCTCATACTATGTTTCAAGACAATCTTCATTTATGTATATGTTGACTATGAGGGTGAGCCCGATAGCTTGTCTTCGCCCCACATAAGTATCTAAGTTTTACAGGTGTTGTTGGACATGTGTTGCTTTTTGCTATGAGCTTTGACTCTCTCTTCACTCTTGATGTTTATGATATGGATGTTGTCTCTTAGCCCATTGTCCCTATTACTATCTTTTTTTGTATTCTATTGCTTTTGCGACCAAGGATGTACAGTAATATGTTAAGAGGCTTGCTTGGGGTCCTTTCGGGTTCCCCATGCACCTTGTTACGTCTAGGCCCTAGGCTTGGGTCGTGACAAACTGTGTGTTTCTAAGTTGATTTACTTGGGGGTCTTACTTATTATGAATTTGACTATGAACTTTGTTGGGGTTTCACAAAGGTGTGACTATTTAAGCATGTCTTGAGCTATGAATCTATGATCTATTTTGAGATTTGATGAAGGGTTTTAATGTATATTGCATGAGGGTATTACCAACTGTTTGTGGGTTGATTTACTTCTAATTTTCTTGCTTGATTTCATTCTTGAATTGCATAGTTTTATACTAGCATCACACCAGCCAAGTGTTTGATAAAATGTTCAGTTAAGGTATCTTATGTTATTGAAATCTTAATGCATGGTGTATGAGTTAAGTAACTTTATGATGATGAAAGGAATGTATATACGAGCTTTTATCGTGGAAAGTATCTATATTGTTGCAAGTTGACCATACAAAAGATATGGGGTATGTACCTCATCCACCTTGTCGAGTGGTGGCAATCCCGTACTACCATAGATGAGGGGTATGTACCTTATCCACCTTGTCCGGTGGTGGCAATCCCATACAACCATAGATGAGGGGTATGTACCTTATCCACCTTAT
>JAPFFP010060363.1:0-27110 GCA_026153255.1 Solanum medicagineum | reverse complement strand
CGAACTTATTTCCATTAAATTACAATTTATCGACAAAAATTCTCAAAACGACACTTCGTCCCAATTACGTTACTTACGGGGTCTAAACACCATCGATTGAAAAATAATTTTTTGATCCGAGATGAAAAATAGTGGTTGTATGCGCCCAAGGCGCGACGTGCCTGGGATGTGAATATGCCTTGTGTTTTTGTTAATTTTTTGACGAGAATCGAACACTCGTTCGGAAAAACTTTCAGGAAAAAAAAGCATAGGTCCGGCCCCCATCCGCGTTGCGGACTAGGCATTTTTCTGGTGAAAGTGTGTCTTTTAATTTGAGGGGCATTCTGGTGAATTCTCAACCCCTCCTAAACTCAAAAAATGATCAAATTGGGTCGTTTTGATGCGTAAATAGGGTCTTAAACTATAACATCCCGTGAAATTACTAAAACGTCCCTAAACTTAGTTGTGTGCACAACATATCTTCCCAAGCTCCTATGGAAAATCCGATATTGGATTTGTGATCAGTGCGAAAAACTGAGTGGGGAAAGGGTCTCAACTCGGCTTTATCGCGCAAAAACGCGAATTATAATTTTTAAAGAGGGATTAAAACAGTGAGGTTTCCACGCTCCTTCCGCGACACGGAGTAGACGCGTAACCATATTCCTTCTTCCCGACATATTTTTATATCCCCTTCGCGGTCTTTGAAGTATAATTCGTACAAAAAGGGTTTTTAAACTCAAAACTATTCTAAGTCTATCAAGTTTACGTTAAGTTAGAGAGAAGAAGAGGAGAATCAAGCAAGGGTTTCAAGATTCTTCCAAGTTCTTCGAAAGATTTTCATTCCCAGGTATGTAAAGGCTACTCAAAAGCATTGCATTGTTCTTCTAGAGGTCCCAATATAAAGTTAAGATGCAAGATTGATAATTAGAGTCTTGAATAGTATTTTCTTAAAAGTTTTCTTGAATAATACCTTTAATTCTTGAATATTGTCTCTAATTCTTGAATATGTTCTTTAAATTATATTTTTGTATCTTAAATTGATGATCATCCTATTTAAAGTTTACGGTATATTTATTTCATTATGTGATTATGATATACCCATTAGAATTTCTCTCTATAAAGACTTGAATAATGAATTTAGGGGGACGTCTAGAGCCTTGAATGCTTAAAAATGATCATTGATTGAGTATGAGTCCTGAGTTGAGAGTGTTGATGACGATAAGGAAGATAGCGTTGGGGTGGGGGTGTACAATGTGATACTAAAGTATGACCGGGGGAGATACATGCTAACTATGGGTAGGAAGCTGGAACCTTTATGTAAAAAATTTCGGGGGGTTACAGATCTCTTATACTACCATCGATCGAAAGAGCGGAACGACCAGAAAAAGAAGTGAAGTTAGAAAGCCGTATGATAAGTGGTAACTATCTTGTACGGTTCGGGGAGTAATCGGCGTACTCCGATCAGTGGGGGGGTGATAACTGAAAATTATTGTTGATAGAGTCGAATGGGTATAATTCCCTTAAATTGGGCAGAAAATCTTGCCCGTAGAGGTTGGGTGCTAAGAGTTCTTGATGGATTGACATACTTGTGAGCATTTGAGTCCTGGGAGGAGTATTAGCACCGAAATGGGTAAGAGTGTGTCCCACTCGGACCCATTAACTACTTGGCTAGCATAGGAAAGGATTGAACCGTGAAAGCGGATGTTTCCTTTGTCTCAAAAGAGGACTTGATAGACTTTTGGATCCACTGATAGACTCATCCTTTACCCCGGCAAGGTACTGGACAGATGTGGCAATGATATCTCTTCATTGTATCACTACCAGCTCATAGGTAGTGGTTGTCGGTTATAGAAATCCCAAATAGGTTTCTTGATAATAAAACTCCGATGTGATGGGATTGTTTGATGTTTGATGGATAGTGAGATGATAGTCTTGTCTCTTATATCTGAGGTGAGGCTGAGTGATTGATGAGTGTCAATTATATTGTTTCTTTTTTCTTAGCCCGTTTTACATATAGTACATTCTACGTACTAACGCCCCTCTAGCTCTCCATATTTTATGATGCAAATACTATAGACCGAGGATTTCAACAGCCCAATCGTTGAGGTTCAGAGCTCTTCATTCCTTATAGTGGTGAGTCCTCCCCAGCATTCGGAGGATATTTATTTTCTGATTGGATAGTCTCTTATTTATCAATTGGCAGCCATGGCCTGTCATGGTGCCGTCTTAGATCATATCATATAGGCTTCATAGACATAGACGTAGATGTTGATGTTGATGTTGATGTTGATGTTGATGTCGAGGAATCTTGTCCCTCATACTTCTTTTCTTTATTATTGGGACTTTTCGTTATCTATTCTGCTTTCTTATGATAGAATGATATTTGCTAGTATGAGCCCACTGATAGGATAGTTTTTGCATTCAATATATCCTTTCTTTCCGCTGATGAATTGACTGGACGATGGCTAGGAGACTGAGTGGTCCGCTTTGGGGCTAGCAATAGTCTCCGAGTGCCATTCACGTCTTGGATACCCTCCCGGAGCATGACAAACTTGGTATCAGAACCCAGAGTTCGAGTGTCCTAGGGAGTCTATGAACCCGTGTCTAGTAGAGTCCTGTTTATGGGTGTGTTTTGATCCACACTTTATAAGCAGAAGGCTATAGGACATTAGGAAGTGTCACCCTTCTTCTATGATCTGAAATCGTGCTAAGAGTTAACATGTGAAATCATACTTTTAACTCATGCATTTTACGCTTACAGAAAATGCCGTCCAAGAGAATAGTTGCTCAAAGAGATGCTCCAGCTCCTGTCGCTGAGAACACCCAATAGGTTTCGGTTCAGACTGAGACCAGAAGAGGGGGCGCCTCGCTAGGACTGTTGAGGTCCCTCAGGCGCCCCCTGCTCAGCCTCAGCCAGCTCTCACTACTGAGGCGGAATTCAGGGGAGCCATCACTATGCTAACTCAGTTGGTGCCCTCCCAGGGAAATAGCCACGGTTCTCAAGCTCCGAGTTCTAGTGCACAGGAGCCCTCAGCTGCAACTCGGCTCAGGGAATTCTTGAGGATGAACCCGCCCGTGTATACGGGGTCAAAGGTAGAGGAGACCCTCAGAACTTCATCAACGAGATGCACAAAGTCCTGAGGGCCATGCATGCAACTGAGATTGAGTGAGTTGAGCTTGCATCTTACCAACTGAAGGACTTGGCCAATGTATGGTTCACTCAATGGGAGGGGAGTAGAAGTGAGAATGCGGAGCCTGCAGTGTGGGATGAGTTTCAAGCTGCCTTTCTTGATCACTTCTTTCTACTAGAGTTGAGGGAAGCAAGGGCGGATGAGTTTGTGAATCTGAAGTAGGGAGGGATGACTGTGAAGGAGTACAGCCTGAAGTTCACAAAACAGTTAAGGTATGCTCTCGAGATGGTGAAAGATATGAGACAGAAGATGAGGAGATTTGTTTCTGGCCTAGCTAGACATGTGTAGAGAGAGTGTAATGTTGCCTTGCTGATTCTGGGTATGGACATCTCTAGACTTGTTGTGTATGCCCAGCAGATGAAGGAAGATAAGAGGAGGGATAGAGAGGAACATTTGAGCATAAAGGCAAAGTTAGAGGGATATGAATCTAACCCGCAGAGACAAAACAGAGGCGACAAATCTTATTTCCAGAAGAGATCATCACATCCCACACCATCTACAACCAGTGCGCCCGTGCAACCAACAAGATATGATCAGAAATCTTAGGGTCATCAGGATTACAGGACCCCAGGCGCCCAATCTCAGGCCAGTATGACTCAGGGTATACGCGAAAATCCACCTTGCAGCAAGTGTGGTAGCTTCATCTGGGAGAGTACCGCGTGGGCAAGGATGTGTGTTATGCCTGTGGTCAGGCTGTCATTGCAGCTATGAGCGCCTGAACAGGAGGCGAGTGAGGAGAGCGGTAGAGCTCAGTCTTCAACAGCACCTCCAGTAGGTAATCAGCAGAGGGGCGCTACTACTACAGGTACAGAAGGCGGGACAAACCGCCTTTATGCTAGGGGTAACCGTCAGGAGCAAGAGGCTGCAGCAGATGTTGTCACAGGTATGCTTTGTTTCTTCGCTTATGATTGCTATGCTTTGATTGATCCGGGTGCCACCTTATCTTTTGTAACTCCTTATGTGGCTAGAAAGTTTGGTATTCTTCTTGAGTGTTTACTTGAGCCCATTTCTGTCTCTATTCCTACAAGAGATTTGATCTTAGCTGAGAGAGTTTATAGGGATTGTGTGGTATCTATCTCTCATAAAGACACAATAGCTGAATTGGTAGAGTTGGAGATGGTCGATTTCAATGTGATAATGGACATGGATTGGCTTCATGCCTGTTATGCTTCTATCGATTGTGCAACCCGGATAGTTAGATTCCAATTTCCTAATGAGCCTGTCTTAGAGTGGAAAGGGAATTCTGTTGCCCTAAGGGTAAATTCATATCCTATCTTAGAGCTAGAAAGTTGATATCTAAGGGTTGTATCTATCACCTCGTGCGAGTGAAGTCTGTTGATGTTGAGTCTCCCACTCTTGAGTCAGTTCCCATAGTGAATGAGTTTCTTGAGGTCTTTCCTTATGATCTTCCCGAAGTCCCTCCTGATAGGGAGATTGACTTTGGGATTGATGTTCTACCCAAATCCAAACCCACCTCAATTCCACCCTATAGAATGGCTCCCGTAGAGTTGAAAGAATTGAAAGAGCAACTGAAAGACTTGTTAGAGAAAGGTTTCATACGACCTAGTGTCTCACCTTGGGGTGCTTCTGTCCTATTCGTGCTTAAGAAAGACGGATCGTTGAGGATGTGTATAGACTATCGACAGTTAAACAAGGTGACTATAGAGAATAAGTACCCTCTTCCCTGAATAGATGATCTCTTTGACCAACTTCAAGGTGCCACTTGTTTCTCCATGATAGATCTCAGATCGGGTTACCATCAGTTGAAGGTGAGGGAAAACAACATTCCTAAGATAGCCTTAGGACACGGTATGGCCATTATGAGTTTATCATGTCTTTCAGGTTAACAAATACACCTGCAGCTTTCACGGACTTGATGAATAGGGTATTCAGACCATATCTTGACATGTTCGTGATCATGTTTATCGATAACATCCTAGTGTATTTGAGGAATAAGGAGGAGTATGCAAATCATCTCAGAGTGGTTTTGCAGACACTCAAGGATCATGAGTTATATGCAAAATTCTCCAATTGTGAGTTTTGGCTCAAGTCAGTGGCTTTCTTAGTCCATATCATTTCGGGAGATGGCGTTCAGGTGGATACCCAGAAGGTTGAGGCGGTTAAGAACTATCCAAGACCAACTTCTCCAATAGAAATAAGAAGTTTCTTGGGTTTGGCCAGGTACTACCGCAGATTTGTGGAGGGCTTCTCTTCTATTTCAGCCCTTTGACAAAGCTGACTCAGAAGAAGGCCAAGTTTCAGTAGTCTGAGGCATATGAGAAGAGCTTTCAGGAGTTGAAGACTAGATTGACTATGGCACCAGTGTTGACATTGCCAGACGGGATGGGTGACTTTATGATATATTGTGATGCATCCAGAATTGGATTGGAGTGTGTGCTTATGCAGAGAGGGAAGGTGATAGCTTATGCTTCCAGACAGCTTAAGATTCATGATAAGAATTATCCAACTCATGATCTTAAGTTGGCAACATTGGTGTTCACACTTAAAATCTAGCATCATATCTGTATAGAGTCCATGTGGACGTATTCACTGACCACAAGAGCTTGCAGTATGTGTTCAGTCAGAAAGAGCTCAACCTACGGCAAAGGAGGTGGCTAGAGTTGCTCAACGATTACGATATGAGCATCCTCTATCACCCAGGTAATGCTAACATTGTTGCTGATGCTCTTAGCAGGATGTCCATGGGTAGCACTGCCCATGTGGAGGAGGGGAAGAGAGAATTTGCCAAGGAAGTGCATAGATTGGCTCGATTGGGAGTGCAACTTGAGGAGAACTACAAAGGCAGGGTCAATGTTCAGAATGGTTCTGCTTCATCCTTAGTGTCTGAGGTGAAGGAGAAGCAAGACCAAGACCCTGTCTTACTCCAATTGAAAGAAGCAGTTCACAAGCAAAAGGTGATGGTTTTCTCCATAGGGGGAGATGGGGTATTGAGGTATCAAGCGAGATTGTGTGTATATCATGTTGATGGTGTTCGAGACAAAATCATGGTCAAGGCTCATAGTTTGTGGTATTCCATTCATCCTGGCTCTACTAAGATTTATCACGACTTGAGGGAAGTCTATTGTTGGAATGGGATGAAGAGAGACATTGCGGAATTCGTTTCCAGATGTCCCAATTGCCAACAGGTTAAGGTTGAACATCAGAAACCTTGCAGGTTATCTTAGAATTTCGAAATTCTTGAATGGAAATAGGAGGTAATCAACATAGAGTTCATCACAGGCTTACCCCGTCAAGAAAGCAACATGATTCAATTTGGGTGATTATAGACAGGATGACTAAATCAGCCCACTTCTTGGTGGTGAGGATAACCTATACGGCTGAAAAGTATGCCCGCCTTTACATTTGGAAGATTGTGAGATTGTATGGGCTTCCCTTGTCTATCATCTCAGAAAGAGAAGATCAATTTACCTCTCAATTTTGGAGATCCTTCCAGAAGGGATTGGATACGAAGGTGAACCTGAGTACCGCTTTCCATCCTCAAACAGACGGGCAGGAAGAGCACATTATCCAGACTTTGGAGGATATGTTGAGGGCATGTATGATTGATTTCAAAGGAAACTGGGATTATCATTTACCACTGATTGAGTTCGCGTATAATAATAACTACCATGACAGCATTCAGATGGCCCCGTATGAGGCATTGTAGGGGAGGAGGTGTAGATCCCCGATTGGCTGGTTCGAGGTAGGTGAAGCCGAGTTGATTGGGCCTGAACTCGTACACCAGTCTATGGAGAAGGTGAAAGTCATCCGGTAAAGGTTGAAGACAGCTCAGAGTCGCCAGAAGTCATATACAGATGTGATGAGAAGGGACTTGAAGTTTGAGGTAGATGATTGGGTGTACTTGAAAGTGTCGACCATGAATGGTGTCATGAGATTTGGTAAAAAGGGGAAGCTGAGTCCCCATTACATCGGGTCATACCAGATTGTAAGAAGGATTGGGAAGATTGCCTATGAGTTAGACTTGCCTTCCGAGTTAGATGGGGTTCATCTGGTGTTCTACGTATCGATTTTAAGTAAGTGTTTGGGGGATCCATCCTTAGCGATTCCGGTGGAGAGTATGGATGAGAAAGACAACTTGGCATATGAAGAAGTTCCAGTCCAGATTTTTGACCGAGAAGTTTTTTCAAGTTGAGGAATAAGGAGATAGCCTCCGTTAAAGTCCTATAGAGGAATCAATTTATTGTGGAAGCAACGTGTGAAGTAGAGGAAGCAATGAAGCTCAAATACCCGCATCTATTCGTGCCAAGTGATGATGACGTTGAAGGTAAACATTCTTATTCTTACCAATTTCGAATATTCATTTCCATTAAGTGATGTCGTGTGTTATTCTATTATCGATCCTAATACAAAGATAGATAGATGAGGATAGTGAGAGTTCAAGTGTTCCCAAGTGAGGAATGAGATGAATTCTGAGTTTATTCGAGTCTCGCTTCGACCTTTACTCATCATTCAAGGACGAATGATTCTAAGGGGAGGCTGATTTAACACCCCATGAAACTATTAAAATTCCCCTAAACTTGGTCGTGCGCACAACGTATCTTCCCAAGCTCTGATAGAAAATCCGAGACCGAATGTGATCACTACGAAAAATTGAGTCAGAAAATGGTCTCGACTCGACTTTATCACGCAAGAGCGTAAATTATAATTTTTAAAGATGGCTTAAAATAGTGAGGTTTTCCCGCCCTTTCCATGACACAGAGTGGACGTGGAACCACACTTTGCTTTTTTCAAAAATTTGACGAAAATCGAAAGTTCGCGAAAAAGTGTATTTATAGACTAGTGCACGATGGGAGGAGCAGTTTTTCTATTTTGATTTGGGAAGGGCAATTTCGTCCTTCCTGACATATTTTTATGTCCCCCACATGGTTTTCGAAGTATAATTCGCACAAAAAGGGTTTTCAAACTCAAAACTATTCTAAATCTATCAATTTTACGTTAAGTTAGAGAGAAGAAGAGGAGAATCAAGCAAGGGTTTCAAGAATCTTCCAAGTTCTTGGAAAGATTTCCATTCCCAGATATGTAAAGGCTACCCAAAAGCATGGAATTGTTCTTCCATGCATACCAAAGTAAAGTTAGAATGCAAGATTGATAATTAGAGTCTTTAGTAGTGATTTCTTGAAAGTTTTCTTGAATAATACCGTTAAATTCTTGAATATGTTCTTTAAATTATATTTTTGTATCTTAAATTGATGATCATCCTGTTTAAAGTTTACGATATGTTTATTTCAATATGTGATTGAGATGTACCCTTTAGAATTCCTCTCTATAAAGACTTGAATAATGAATTTAGGGGGACGTCTAGAGCCTTCAATGCTTAAAAATGATGATTGATTGAGTATGAGTCCTGAGTTGAGTGTGTTGATGATTGTGATAGCTAAAAATTATTGTTGATAGAGTCGAATTGGTATAATTCCCTTAGATTGGGCAGAAAATGTTGCCCGTAGAGGTTAGGTGATGAGAGTTCTTGATGGATTGACAGACTTATGAGCATATTGAGTCCTGGGAGGAGTATTAGCACTGAAACGGTAAGAGTGTGACGTTCCCAAAATGGAGACTATCGGGTAAATTCAATATAATAGACGGTTGTTGGCATTTCAGCCTTTCTTTTCCTTTCAGGGCCTATCCGAAAGAGAATCCAGTACTTCTTGGTCACGAATATCTGAAATGGTTGTTTATTGTTCATACCATACATACATAGTGTTTTGATCTAAGATTTCAATTCTTCCGTGTTTCAGCAGTAACATATTCTTCCGTGGAGCTAAGGTCCAAAATATGGAAGAAATAAGCGTTTCCATGACTTTACCACCCAGTCAATTCTGTTCCACTTAATCCCTCTTTCATGGCCACATATCTTTCCGGCTAAAGAATGATCTTTAGAGTGTGTCCCACTTGGACCCATTAACTATGTGGCCAACGTAGGAAAGGATTGGACCGTGAAAGAGGATGTTTCCTTTGTCCCAAAAGAGGACTTGACATACTTTAGGATCCACTGACAGACTCATCCTTTACCCCTGGCAAGGTACTGGACGGATGTGGCAACGATATCTCTTCGTTGTATCACTACCGGCTCATAGGTAGTGGTTGTCGATTATAGAAACTCCCAGATAGGTTTCGTGATGATAGAACTCCGGTGTGATGGGATTGTTTTATGTTTGATGGATAATAAGGTGACAGAGTCATTTCTCTTATATCTGAGGTGAGACTGAGTGATTGATGAGTGTCAATTATACTATTTTCTTTTTCTTAGCCCGTTCTACATACAGTACATTCCACGTACTAATGCCCCTCTAGCGCTGCATCGTTTTATGATGTAGATACTATAGACCGAGGACTTCAGCAGCCTGATCGTTGAGGTTCAGATCTCTTCATTCCTGACAGTGATGAGTCCTCCCCAACATTTGGAGGATATTTATTTTCTAATTAGATAGTCTTTTATTTATCGGTTGGTAGCCATGGCCTGTCATGGTACCGTCTTAGATCATAGCTAGAGGCTTCATAGACATAGACGTAGATATGGATGTTGATGTTAGTGTCGAGGGTTCTTGTCCCTCATACTTATTTTCTTTATTATTGAGACTTTTCATTATCTATTCTGCTTTCTTATTATAGAATGATGTTGCTAGTATGAGCCCACTATAGGATAGGTTTTGCATTCAATATATCCTTTCTTTCCGCTGATGAATTGACTGGACGATGGCAATGAGACCGAGTAGTCTTCTTTGGGGCTAGCAATGGTCTCCGAGTGCCAGTCACATCTAAGGTAGCCTCCCGGGGCATGACATAAACCCCATTCTAAGTCATTTTCTAAACACTTGAGAGACTAAGGCTTAAGAGAGGAGAAGAGGGAAGCGTAGATTGAAGAATTCAAGGAAATTCTTGATAGTTGATTGGTAAAACTTTATCTCAGGTATGTAAGGCTAAACTAAAAGCATGAGATTGTTTCATGTGCCCCATAGATGGTCATAAAAGAGTTGAAAGTCTAATGGGCCTACATACATGATTCTTGAATGTTTCTTGAAGATTTTCTTGAAAATCTTATTACTGACATGTCTTTACTTACGTTGATGATCATCATAACCTTATTTTCTTCAATTGAATTCTTTTCAAGAGATACTGCATTAAACCCTATGTGTTAACTATTAAAGGCATGCATGAATAAAGATACAGATTGAATCTAGAGCCTTGATTGAGAATGTCGATTGTGATTGTGATTGTGATTGTGCAAGTGAGAATGGTGATAGGTTGATCGTAGTTGATAGTCCATGAGTCTTCCCAAATTAACTCTACTGATTGTCTATTCGATTGTTTCCTAATGATTACTCTAAGCTTTGAGCTATTGATTGAGATGTTGATTGATGAGATCATTAGAGTCTCTATAAGACCGATTGAAAGATAGTACCTCCCCGAGACTGAATTAAGATGAGATGATTGGGATAGTTTTATTGGATGGATTGTTTTATGAGCATTGAGTCATGGGAGGAGTACCGAGCATCGAAAAAGTAAGAGTTAATCTAACTCGCACTCGTCAAACTACGTAGCCAAGGGTAGGTGAGGATTAGGACCATCACATCACATTATGATGCGGTTCCCTCTAATTAGAAGTCCCTGAAATTAATAGAGGACTTATAGGTTGTTGTCTCCATTTGGACTTGTCCATTATGGTTTCAATTTGTTCCCTACTTGGCATGTACGGAATAGTTGTGGCAATATTAACGAGATTGTTGTACAATCACTGACTCATAAGTGATTGTTGCCGGATAAGAGAAACTCCCAGAAAGTTTCTACCTTGAGTACTCTAAGTCGAGATAAGATGAGATGAGACGAGTTGAGATGAATCCCTATGAGATGAGTCTGATTTGATTGACGAGGTTTGATGGGTCACTTGTCTACTCTTTACTCTTGTTTTAGATAGACATTTGACATGTTGATTTGTTATTATCCTTGATATTAATTGATATTTCACGTAATTTCACCCGTTTCAATTTTATTCAGCCATTTTACATATCGTAAATTTCATGTACTGACGCCATTCTGTGCTGCATCATTGTATGATGCAGATATAGGGATTAGAGATCATCAACAGGCGCATCGTTGAGGATCTTGGACGTTCAGCTAATTGTTGAGCCTCCCCCACTTCAGAGAATCCGTTATGTTATTTTCATCTTACTTTAGAGTTAGACATTTATTAGCTTTATTTTGATTGAGGTAGTCATGGGTCTGTCATTGGCACCACCTGAAAGTGATAGAGGCTTCATAGACTAGAGCCGAATGTTGATTGTTAAGATTGTGAGCTAGTTCGTTCTACTAGCCTATTATTATTATTATTTAAGATTAGATAGATGTGCCCATTTATAATCTTTATGTTTTTCGTTTGATTAGTAGAATTTGTTAGCTGAATGATTGTGATGAGGCCAAGTGGTTCACTTGGGGACTAGCAATAGAATATAGGTGCCATCCATGTCTTGGATATCCTCATGGGGTGTGACAAACTTAGTATCAAAGCACGGATTCAAGTATCCTAGGGAGTCTATGAAGTCGTGTCTAGTAGAGTCTTGTTTATGGGGGTGTTTTCGACCACACCTGATAAACAGGAGGCTATAGGACATTAGGAATTGTTTCACTTCTTTCATGTTTTGAATCGTGCGATAGAGTTATGCTCTATGAAAGTTCTCCTCTAATTCATGCTAAGCACAATGCAGAATTGTGATCATACCTCCCAGAAGAGCCATCAGAGGTAGTGGACGTCCCGCTAGATGGTATGTTAACCCACCTGAGCCTCAAGGACATGAGGAGCCCATGGAACAAGTTAACCCTATTGTGCAGCCCCCGCAAGATGAGGTCTCCATTCTGAGCTTCGCCAGGCTATTCAAACTCTAGCCCAACCTGTCACACCACCTGCTGCGAGACAAGGAACGGGTCGACAGGACGCCCATGACACTTCTAGAGTCTGGGAATTCTTGAGGATGAATCCGCTTGAGTTCACAGGGCCTGCATCCACTGAGGATCCTGAGAACTATGTGAAGGAGCTTCAGAAAGTGTTCCAAGTGAGGCATGTGGCTGATGCTGACACAGTGGAACTAGTTGCTTATCAATTAAAGGGTGTGGCTAGATTGTGGTTCGACCAGTGGAAGAAGGGCAGAGCAGAGGATGCCCCCATGCTGACTTAAGCTATGTTCAAGGAAGTCTTCTTAGGGAGCTTCTTCCCGAGGGAGTGAATAGAGGCAAAGGTAAGAGAGTTGTTGAACTTGAAACAGGCTCTATGACTATGCAGGAGTATGGGCTAAAGTTTACACAACTGTCTTGCTATGCTCTGATCATGGTTGCTAATATGAGGGGGAGGATTGGAATGTGTCTTGGTGGATTGAATAAAGGACCGAAGAGAGATGGGAGGAGAGCAATGCTCGTGAGTGACATGGATATTAGGAGATTGATGACCTTTGTGCAACAAGCTGATGAGGAGAGACAACATGATAAAGAGGAGTTCAGAAATAATAAAGCAAAAACGTCCATCCATGAGGTTGGAAAGAAGGGGAATGGAAACCGATTTCCAGCACCATCATCTGCTAGTGCACCTGCACCTAGAGTCAGAAATGATCAGAAGTCCCAGAATGTTAGAGCCCATAGATCTCATTCATAAGCCAGTGTGGCTTAAGGTTGATTGGGTAAGCCAGCATACGACAGGTATGGTAAATTGCACTTGAGGAGATGCCGTGAGGGGAGTAATATATGCTACAAGTGTGGCCAAGCGGGTCACTATCAGAGATATTGTCCAAAGTAGGCTGACCGGGCTTGATCTTCTGCACCAGCCCCACCAGCGAAAGGAAATTAGAGAGGTACAATGTCAGGCGCAAGCGGCGCCACCAACCGTTTGTATGCCATGGGTAGTCGACATGATCAGAAGAATTCCCTAGATGTTGTGACGAGTATGATTTGAGTCTTTTCTATTGATTGTTATGTGTTGATGGATCCTGGTGCCACGTTATCTTTTGTGACTCGTTATATGGCTAGTAGATTTGATAGATACCCTAAGAGTCTTCTTGAACCCTTTGATGTTTCCACTCCAGTAGGTGAGTCTATTCGAGCTGAGCAAGTCTATAAAGCTTTTCTAGTGTCCATCCATCATAGGGATACTATCATTGATTAGATTGAGTTACATATGATTGATTTTGATTTGATCCTTGGCATTGATGGGCTCCACGACTATTATGCCTCTATTGATTGTAGATCCTAAACTGTTAAGTTTCAATTTATGAATGAACCGGTTCTAGAGTGGAAGGGTGATTCTGTAGCACCTAAATGAAAGTTCTCTTATCTTAGAGCCAGAAAGATGATTGCTAAGGGTTGAATCTACCACCTTGTGAGAGTTAAATCTGATGATGTTGAGTCCCCTACTCTTGAGTCAGTACCGATTATGAATGAGTTTCCGGAAGTGTTTCTCGAGGATCTGCCCGGAGTCCTCTCCTAATAGGGAGATTTATTTGGGATTGATATTCTTCCTGACACCCAGCCTATCTCAATTCCACCTTATAGGATGGTCCCCGATGAGTTGAAAGAATTGAAAGAACAATTGAAAGATTTGTAAGAGAAGGACTTCATATGGCCGAGTGTTTCTCCTTGGGGTGCCCTTGTTCTTTTCATGCTAAAGAAAGATGGGCCTCTCAGAATGTGTATTGACTATAGGCAAATAAATAAAGTCACCATAAAGAATAAGTATCCTCTCCCAAGGATAGACGATTTGTTTGACCAACTCTAGGGTGTCTGATGTTTCTCAAAGATAGACCTCAGATCTGGCTATCATCAGTTGAACGTGAGGGAATGTGATACCTCAAAGATAGCCTTTAGGACTAGATATGGCCATTTTGATAGAACCCCTGAGAGTCTTCTTGAACCCTTTGATGTTTTTACTCCAGTGGGTGAGTCTACTCGAGCTGAGCGAATCTATAGAGCTTGTATAGTGTCCATCCATCATAGGGATACTATCATTGATCTGATTGAGTTAGATATGACTGATTTTGATTTGATCCTTGGAATTTATTGGCTCCACTCCTGTTATGCCTCTGTTGATTATAGAGCCCACACCATTAAGTTCCAATTTCTGAATGAACCGGTTCTAGAGTGGAAGGGTGATTCCATAGTATCTAAAGGAAAGTTTATCTTCTATCTTAAAGCCAGAAAGATGATTGCTAAGGGTTGTATCTACCACCTTGTGAGAGTTAAATCAGATGATGTTAGGATTGACTTTGGGATTGATGTTCTTCCTGATACCTGTTGTTGTTGTTATTGTTGTTGTTGTTGTTATTGTTTTCGTTGTTGTTGTTATTGTTGTCGTTGTTGTTGTCGTTGTTATTATTATTATTATTATTCTGAGTCATTTTAAAGTAATTCAAAAGCCTATCTCAATTCCACCTTATAGAATGGCCCCTGCTGAGTTGAAAGAATTGAAAGAACAATTGAAAGATTTTTTAGAGAAGGGATTCATAAGGCCAAGTGTTTCTCCTTGGGGTGCCCCTGTCCTATTCATGTGAAATAAAGATGGTCTCTCAGAATATGTATTGACTATAGACAACTGAATAAGGTCACCATAAAGAATAAGTATCCTCTCCTAAGCATAGACAATTTGTTTTACCAACTCTAGGGTGCGCCTTATTTCTCAAAGATAGACCTCTAGTCTGGCTACCATCAGTTAAAAGAGAGGGAATGTAATATTCCAAAGACAGGCTTTAGGACTAGATATGACCATTTTGATAGAACCCCTGAGAGTCTTCTTGAACCCTTTGATGTTTCTACTCCAGTGGGTGAGTCTATTCGAGCTGAGCGAGTCTATAAAGCTTGTGTAGTGTCCATCCATCATAGGGATACTATTATTGATCTAATTGAGTTAGATATGACTGATTTTTATTTGATTCTTGGCATTGATTGGCTCCACTCTTGTTATGCCTCTTTTGATTGTAGAGCCAAAACCATTAAGTTCCAATTTCGAAATGAACCAGTTCTAGAGTGGAAGGGTGATTCCGTAGAACCTAAAGAGAAGTTTATCTCCTATCTAAGCGGTAGAAAGATGATTGCTAAGGGTTGTATCTACCACCTTGTGAGAGTTAATCAGATGATGTTGAGTCTCCTACTCTTTAGTCAGTTTCGATTATTAATGAGTTTCTGGAACTGTTTCCCGAGGATCTGCCTAGAGTGCCTCCTGATACGGAGATTAACTTTGGGATTAATGTTCTTCCTGACACCCAGGCTATCGCAATTCCACCTTATAGGATGGCCCCCGCTGAGTTGAAAGAATTGAAAGAACAATTGAAAGATTTGTTAAAGAAGGGCTTCATAAGGCCGAGTGTTTCTCCTTGGGGTGCCCCTATCCTATTCGTGCGAAAGAAAGATGGGTCTCTTAGGATGTGTATTGACTATAAGAAACTGAACAAGATCACCATAAAGAATAAGTATCCTCTCCCAAGGATAGACGATTTGTTTGACCAACTCCAGGGTGCCTCTTTTTTCTCAACGATAGACCTCAAATCTGGCTACAATCAGCTGAAGTGGGAGAATGTGATATTTCAAAGACAACCTTTAGGACTAGATATAGCCATTTTGAGTTCTTGGTCATGTCCTTTGTATTGACGAATGCACCTACAACCTTCATGGAATTGATAAATAGAGTGTTCAGATAGTATCTTGATATATTTGTAATTGTGTTCATCGATGACATTTTGGTGTATTCAAGAGATGAAGAGGAGCATGCAAATCACCTCAGAATTGTTCTCCAAACACTTAAGGACCATGAATTGTATGCAAAATTCTCAAAATGTGAATTCTATCTTAAGTCTGTAGCTTTCCTAGGCCATATTGTCTCAGGTGATTATATTTGAGTGGATGCTCAGAAGAATGAACTGGCTAAGAACTGGCCTAGACTGATCTCTGCAATTGATATAAGAAGTTTCTTGGGGTTCGCAGGCTAATACCACAAATTTGTTGAGGGGTTTTCTTCCTTATCCGCACCATTGACTAAGTTGACTCAGAAAAAGGTCAAGTTTCAGTGGTCTGACAAATGTGAGATGAGTTTCCAAGAGTTGAAGACTAGATTGACTACTGCACCAGTTCTAACCTTGCCTAATGGGACAGAGGACTTTGTGATCTATTGTGATACTTCACGAGTTGGATTGGGATGTGTGCTAATGCAAAGAGGGAAAGTGATAGCTTATGCTTCTGGACAACTTAAAGATCCATGAGAGGAATTATCCAACCCATGATCTTGAGGTTGCAGCGGTGGTGTTTGCACTTAAAATTTGGCGCGACTACTTGTATGGAGTGCATGTGGATGTCTTCACTGACCATAAGAGCTTGCAGTATGTCTTCAGTCAGAAAGAGCTCAACCTATGATAGAGAAGATGGTTGGAGTTCCTCAGAGATTATGACATGAGCATTCTTTACCATCTAGGTAAAGTTAACATTGCTGTTGACGCTCTTAGCAAGTTTATAATGGGCACCATAGCCCATATTGTGGAAGGAAATAAGGAGTAATCAAAAGAAGTGCATCGATTAGGAGTCCATCTTGAGGAGCATGATGAGGGAGGAGTCAATGTTTAGAGTAGGTCTGTTTCATCTTTGGTGGTATAAGTGAAAGAAAAGCAAGATCGAGATCCTGTCATACTCCAATTGAAGGAGGCTGTCCACAAACAGAAAGTGATGGTTTTCTCCAAAGGGGGAGATAGGGGTGTTGAGATACCAAAGTAAATCGTACATTTAGGATGTTGATAGTATTCGAGATAGAATCATGGCTAAAGCTCATAGCACTAGATAGTCCATTCATTCTGGATCTACCAAGATGTACCATGACTTGAGAGATGTCTATTAGTGGAGTAGAATGAAGAAGGATATCACTGAATATGTCTCGAAGTTCCCGAATTGTCAGCAAGTAAAAGTTAAGCATCAAACGCCATGTGGATTAGCTCAGAACTTTGAGATTCCTGAATGAAAGTGGGAGATGATCAACATAGACTTCATTACTGGTCTACCGAGGTCTCGAAAGCAACATGATTCGATATGGGTGATTGTGGATATGATGACCAAGTCGACTCACTTCTTAGCAGTTAAGACAACCAACACTGCGGATGAGTATGCCAAGTTGTACATCCAAGAGATTGTGAGGTTACATGGAGTTCCCTTGTCCATCATCTCAAATAAAAGAGATCAATTCACCTCCAAACTTTGGAGATAGTTCCAAAAAGGATTGGGTACGAAAGTAAATTTAAGCCTGCCTTTCATCCACAGACAGATGGTTAGGCAGAGCATACAATTCAGAGGTTAGAGGATATGTTGAGAAACTGTGTTCTTGATTTCAAGGGAAATTGGGATGATCACCTACCCTTGATTGAATTTTCATATAACAATAGTTATCATGCAAGCATTCAGATAGCTCCCTACAAAGCTTTGTATAGGAGGAGATGTAGTTCACTAATTGGGTTGTTCGAGGTTTCAGAAACTCGGAGTCGATCGGGCTTGATCTTGTCCACCAATCAATGGAGAAGGTTAAGGTTATTAAAGAAAGATTGAAGACTGCACAGAGTCGCTAGAAATCCTACACCGATGTGAGAAGGAGAGATTTAAAGTTGTAGGTAAATGATTGGGTATATTTGAAAGTGTCACCTATGAAAGGTGTGATGAGATTTGGAAGAAGGGTAAATTGAGTCCACACTATATTGGACCCTATTAGATTGTGAAAAGGATTGGGAAGGTTGCCTATGAGTTAGAGCTACCTTCCGAGTTAGATGGAATCCATCCAGTGTTCCATATGTCGATTTTGAAGAAATGTTTGGGCGATCCTAACTTGGTGATCCCTGTAGAGAGCATTGGAGTGAATGATAGCTTGACCTACGAAGAAATTTTGGTCCAAATCCTTGATCATCAGATTCGCAAGTTGAGAACCAAAGAGATAGCCTCAGTCAAAGTCCTGTGGAGAAATCAATTTGTTGAGGAAGCCATATGGGAAGCTGAGGAAGAGATAAAAGCAAAATAGTTGCACCTATTCATGCGAAATGATGAGGTTGTTGAAGGTAATTTTTTTACCCTTAACTAATTGATTGTCTATTCTTGAGTTTGAATAGAGTTGATTAATGATTGAGATAGAGTCGAGAGATTGACTGATAGATGTGAATGTGAGATGAGTTTTGAGTCTATTCGTGCCTTGATATCCACCTTTAATCATCATTCGAGGATGAATGATCCCAAGGGGAAGATGATGTAACGCCCGATTAAATTATCGAAATACCCCTAGGATAGAGATGTGTGTGTAACGCGTCTTCCCATACTACATTTGCGAATCCGAGACCAGATATGCAATCAGCATAGAAAATTGAGCAGAAAAATGTCTCATTCGGAATTTAGAGCCATCAAATTGAAAAATAATTTTTCGATCCGAGACGAAAAATAGTAGTTGTGTGCGTCCAAGGCACGACACACCTGGGATGCATACATGCCTTGTATTTTTTTTAATTTTTTTGACGAGAATTGAAAACTTGTTGGAAAAATTTTTACGAAAAAAATGTATAGGTCCGCGTCCCGTCCACGTTGTGAACTGGGCAATTTCTGGATGAAAGTTTTTCTTTAGGCATTCCACTCAGTTCCCAATCCCTCCTAAACTCAAAATATGATCAAATTGGGGCATTTTGGTGCGTAAATAGGGTCTTAAACCCCATTCTAAGTTCTTTTCTAGACACTTGAAAGACTAAGGCTTGAGAGAGGAGAAGAGGGAAGCGTAGATTAAAGAATTCAAGGAAATTCTTGACGGTTGATTGGTAAAACTTTAACCCAGGTATGTAAGGATAAACTAAAAGCATGAGATTATTTTCTCATGAGCCCCATAAATGGTCATAGAAGAGTTGAAAGTCTAATAAGTCTACATACATGACTCTCGAATGTTTCTTGAAGATTTTCTTGAAATTTATATTACTTACATGTCTTTACTTACGTTGATGATCATCATAACCTTATTTCTTCAATTGAATTCTTTACATGAGATATTGCATAAATCCTATATATTAACTATTAAAAGCATGCATGAATAAAGATAGGGATTGAGTCTAGAGCCTTGATTGAGAATGTTGATTATGATTTTGATTGTGATTGTGAAACTGAGAATGGTGATTGGTTGATAGTAGTTGATGGTCCATAGTCTTCCCTAATAAAATCTATTGATTGTCTATTCGATTGTTTCCAAATGATTGCTCCAAGCCTTGAGCTATTGATTGAGATGTTGATTGATAAGATGATTAGAGTCTTATGAGACTGATTGAAAGGTAGTGCCTCCACAAGGCTGAATTAAGATGAGATGATTAAGATAGTTTGATTGGATGGATTGTTTTATGAGCATTGAGTCATGGGACTAGTATCGAGCATCGAAAGAGTAAGAGTTAATCCAACTTGCACTCGTCAAACTACGTAGCTAAGCGAAGGTGAGGATTAGGACCATCACATCATATTATGATGAGGTTCCCTCTTATTAGAAGTCCCTGAAATCAATAAAGGACTTATGGATTGTTGTCTCCATTTGGACTTGTCCATAATTGTTTCGATTTGTTCCCTACCTGGCAAGTACGGAATGGTTATGGCAACATCAACGAGATTGTTGTACAATTATTGGCTCATAAGTGATTGTTGTCGGATAAGAGAAACTCCCAGAAAGTTCCTAGCTTGAGTACTCTGAGTCGAGATGAGATGAGATGAGATAAGATGAGATGAGACGAGTTGAGATGAATCCCTCTGAGATGAGTTCAATTTAATTGATGAGGTTTGATGGGTTAGATGGGTCACTTATCTACTCTTTATTCTTTCTTTAGATAGACATTTGACATGTTGATTTGTTACTATCCTTGATGTTGATTGATGTTTCATATTATTCTACCTGTTTCAGTTTCATTCAGCTATTTTACATACCGTACATTCCATGTACTAACGTCATTTGGTGCTTCATCATAAAATGATGCAAATACAGGGATTAGAGATCATCAAGAGGCACATCGTTGAGGATCTTGGACGTACAGCTGATTGGTGAGCCTCCCCTACTTCGGAGAATCCATTATGTTTTTTTCATCTTGTTTTAGAGTTAAACATTTATTAGCTTTATTTTGATTAAGGTAGCCATGAGTCTGTCATTGGTACCACCTGAAAGTGATAGAGGCTTTATGGACTAGAGTCGAATGTTGATTGTAAAGATTGTGAGCTAGTTCTTTCTACTAGCCTTTTATTATTATTATTATTATTATTATTATTATTATTATTATTATTATTATTATTATTATTATTATTATTTGAGATTAGATAGATGTGCCCATTTATAATCTTTATGTCTTTTGTTGATTAGTAGAACTTATTGACTGAATGATAGTGATGAGGCCAAATGGTTCGCTTGGGGACTAGCAATAGCCTCTGGGTGTCAGCCACGTCTTGGGTACCCTCCTGGGGCGTGACAAAATTTTTTAAAATATATTTAAAAAACTATTAGTGCTACATAAATCAAGACAAATAAAATAATAGCACATGCTCTTATAACTAATAATTATAAATAAAAGGAATAATTACTTTTTGAAGCCTTCTTATAAAATATTTATAGTTTTTAAACACATTTATTATTTATTATTTAGATATTCCATATTTGAAAATATTCACCATTTATAGCAACTGTATTATGTATTAAAAGTGAATTATATATGTAATCTATATGTATAATAAATGTATTATAAATATTTTGATTAAAAAAACTACATTATATGTTAACAATAAATTATGCATATAATATAAATGAACTACACTATATATAAAAGATGTATTAAAATTATAATGATGTATTATAAGTATCTTAAAATACATTAAACTTATATTGTAATGACCTGACCCAACACTGTGAAGTATTGTCCACTCTTGGGCCTAGTCCATCACGGATTTGTCTGTTTGATCTCACCCCAAAAGGTGTCTCACAGTATATAGACTAGTCCTCTTCTTATATACCCAACATCTTATCTCACGATAGGTTATTACATATATTTTGGTAAAAAAATGCATTATGTATTAAGAGTGAATTTTATATGTATTAAAATTATTTTGCTATAAATGATAAATATTTTCTAAATATGGTACATATAGGTAAGTTCCCCTAATAACAATCATTAAATTGCAATTAATCAACACAACAAACAAATTAAATTGCAAGCCATGCATTTGAGTGTCATTCTTTAAATTCACTACTGTATCACTAGGCAGACCTCTTTTTTTATAAGTATTCAAGTAAGATGAAGCGTTACTCAATTGTGTCTCCAATTTCTTAACGGAAGCTGACTTAGAAGTTATGATTTGATTCAATGCTAAAAAGTCAGATTTCATCTTATTCATCACTTTATTAGTCCCCACAACTTTATTAAGGATTCTAGCAAGCATGTCCTCGGTTCAATAATTTTTGAATGAGCAATAGGATCATTTGGTTGACCCAGTCATGAGATGGAACACATCTCTCTCTATTAAACTCACGATCATGGCAAGCAACATTTCTATCACGCCAATCTCTATCCTTCCAATTACCATCTCTCTTACTCGTCCAACTTTGATTCCTAACTTGCCTTTGAAAGGATGACAAGAACCCCCTCCCCCCATTTGTTTACCAACATATTGAACTTCTTAATTGTAAAGCGCTTCCAAATTAGCACTCGTATCATTTACCACAACACCCACAACATTCACATTTTTATGGCTATCTGTTAGAGGTCCCATCCCATGCTTAGTAATAAAATCAAGTTGAGTCGGCATTTGGGCCATGTTTTCATCACGTTCTTGATCTTCTTGAAGCATTTTCTTAGTTATAGTTGAAGATGATGAAATGGCTTTGTCTTCCCTTGTGTGTCAAACTCAATGTATTTTTGCCATTTAAACTAGCAAACCTGAAGCAACCATAAATGGTTTTCTCATAATACCGCCACCCATAAGTTGGTCAGCTCGCTTTCTTAGCATATTAAGACTCCTAGAAAATATTTGCAACAACACTTTATCTAGGAGACCATGATTAGGACAATGAAGCAAAGTCTTTTAAAAATGAAGCCATGTTTCATGCAAAGACTCATGATCATGACTCCAATTGTAAGGACCCAGATTTTTCACTCTTATGTATGTTTTTTAAGGTCGTCATGGGCCCCCTAGATCAAGCCAAGTTCAAAAGGATTTCCATTAGCTAAGTTCGACACAAGTACCGATAGAAGAGTCAACTTTAAAGGGGCATAAGTTTTAGCACACTTGAAATTGGGTCGTCTACAACATTTCAAATGAAAGTTCTTTGTGTTAGCTTTCCAACTCACTTGGTTTCACCTCATTTCGAGGTCGGATGAAGGAGTTATGACCGTTTTCGTGAGACCCTTCTATGCAGTGATATCACACAGACAGTTTGACAGCCAGTGTTGCCTTGGACGGGCCATTTGGATGGATTGGGGATGTAAAAGGCCATTTTTGGCCTCAAAAATGGGAAGCCCTTTGATTTAGCTTTGGAACGCACTTGGTTTCACCTCATTCCTATGTCGGATGAAGGAGTTTTAATCGTTTTCGTGACACCATCTTTTGGAGTAGTGTCAAATGGACAGCTTGACGGCCAGTGATGCCTTTGACAGGCCGTTTGGGTCATCTGGTAGTATAAAAGGCCATTTTTGGCCTAAGAAATGTGACACGTCCAGTGACACGGACCGTGTGGCTTTCCATTGATTATGCGGAGGGTCTGAAGTGTGCAAATGTGACAAGGTTGACATGAGGGGCAGTTTTGTGGCTAAGTGTTATGCCACGGCCATCTTCACGGGCCGTGGCATGCTTGAAGAGCCATCTGGCCAGGCGTGGAGCCTCCTGCTCCCATTTGTCCTACACAAGTATGGTTGGAAGGACCACTACACGGTCGGTGTAACACCACACGGTCCGTGAAAGTGGACGTCAAAGTGACATCGACACTAAGTTTTTCTAAAGTGTTCCAATTCGAATTTTGAGGCTAAGTCTTATTCCATGGGCACTCCACACGACCCGTGGAGTGCCACACAGCCAGTCAAGCGTTCATTGAGGTCACAGTTTGTCAAATTTTTCATCCATTCACTAATGTCATTTTCATAAATTTTAATTACTCTAATGACCTTTTTAGATTTCCAATGCTATCTTAACCTCACCAAAAGACCTAAACCCTATTCCAAAGGATCAAACTCATTACTCTCATCTCAAATACACTCTCAATTCTCTCAAGAGCCTCCATCAAGATCCCAATACAAATTCAAGAAAACTCAAGAGCAAGCTTTGGGTTCCAAGACCCACTTCCGAAATTCAAGTCTTTCACAACTCAATCTCAAGAAACTCAAAGTCTTAGGTATGTGGGTTGATCTTTGATTCCTTCCAATCAAGGAGATCCACAATTATTTTCAAGGAAACCTACATGGATTTTGCTTACTTTAATTTGGGGTTTTGAATATTATGATTCCTAAAATTTTATTGATGCATGGGTAGTGTATATTTGATGATTTTAATGTGATTTAAACCATTATATGAAGATTTACTTTGGGTTTATGAAATTACAAGTATGCATGTCCCTTTTTAAAAGCTTATTTATGCACGAGTGAACTTATGTTGGATTTACATATGGATTTAATGGTGTATTTACTTCAATTTCACCTTATGTTGTTGATTTTAGATTTACTCCTAAGTACCTATGCCATTCTCTCATTATTCATAACATATGCATTCATGCACATGGATCTTTATGGGAATTATGTTATGGGTTAAGCCCAATTATGTTCTATGATATGATGTTGATAAGATATTGGTTATGACAAAATTGTGATCACATATATGTCTTTGGTTTTGGCTCTTTGAGCATTTTGGGTGTTTATACCATTTTGTATATGAATGGGCTATTCCTATGCATGAGTATTATGACTATGAAATTACGATTTTGACATTGAGCCTAGGTATAAATTATTATTTGAATGGTGTTTGGCTTTTAAGCCCAATTGTATATTGAAATGATTTGGAAAATGACTACTGCCTCTTTAAAAGTATGTATATGTATATTATAAGCATTCTTGTGGGATGATGACTTAGCACCTATGGATTGAGGGGCTGCTCTCTGCCCTTGAACTATGTGCCTAGCATAGGATCCTTTCCGAAGTGGGATGTGTTCCCGTAAGGAAAGATGCCTCCAAAATGGGATGTGTTCCCATAAGGAGAAGAAATGATTTGATTTGATTTAATTTGTGATTTGTGAAAATCCTATCCGATGTGTTCTCGTAAGGGAGGTTGCTTCATACGAAATAGGATGTGTTCCCGTAAGGTGAAGTATGGTTTACCTTTGGCAAGTAGACCACCTCTTTATCGGTGAGGGGTATTCATTGGGATTTCAAGTAATAGCTCGCTTGGTCTTACTCATGTCAGTTAAGGTCATACCCTACTATAAATATGAGCATTATTTGCATTTCATGCATAATGAATTTCATGGCATATTGTTATATTTACATTCCTTATTATATATCTCTTTCGACAGTATGTGCCCTTGTCATCTAACATTGATATGCAGGTTTTGGTAAGTTACATACATTGCACCCCGCATACTTAGTACATTCAAATGTACTAAGGCATACTCTTTCCTACATAATTGTACCATATCAGGACCGAGGACCTTGATCATCCACTGTTTGACATTTAGCTAGGATTTCGATTTTGCTTGTAGTGGTGAGTCCTATCTTTCAAGGATGAACCACCATCCATCTATCTATGTTACCTTTTTTATCTTTGTACTTGAGGGTGAGCCCAGGGTATGTCTTGGCCCCCGACCCATCTATGTAGAGATATTGTTGGACACCTTGTAAACCTCTTTACGAAATATGCTATGAGTTATGGTTAAGTCTATGTTATGTGTTTGGTTATCTTTGATTACTGATATGTGACTTTAATCTTATGTTGATGGAAAGATCCTAAGTCCCGAATTTCCCACATAGCGTCAGTCCTACTTTGCCATCCCTTAGAACTATGTGTTGATTGTTGATTACATTTTCGAACTGATGATGTGAGTTTTGATATCTTGAAGCTTGTCTGGGAACTCTCGGGTTCCAATACGCCGTGTCATATTTAGGCCCTAGGTCCGGGTCGTGACACCAATAATTCATAACTTCATCTTTAACTTGGAGCATTTTAGATGTCGAAAAGAATCTTTCAAGAAAAGCTTCAGTTGTCACGCCATGAGTTTACACCTTGGACGTGGTCGGCATCCAGACCCATTTCTGGTCTCAAGCGAATCGCTTGACCTGGCTACTTTACTCAGTGGAAGACTTAAAAAATAAATGATAAGCTTAGATATATATAATGAGCTAGAGATACTACAATAATCTAATCAACCTGAATAGAGGAAATATCCTAACAATAACTGAAAATAAGAGCTGAAACTCATGTCATTCACAGTCTATGGAACCTCTAACTAGGAAGAGTTGAAACACCTACCATGATAGCCCAAGATAATCACAACTGAAAATAAATATTGAAACAGAGATAAAGACTCCAAACCCTCTAACTGGTAGGAGACCTCACCAATAGCTAAATGGAATGTTAGTCCTCAACGGAGCGTCTGCTGAGGGACTCTGTCACCTGTGTTGTTCAGATCAAGAGTAGAGATATTATCTTTGACATTCTCACCATCAGGCACGAATGGAACATCAAAACTCAATCAATTCGAATCATTCAAACATCTCGACAGACAGTTATTTGAACTCAGGAAGGAAGTCATCAACTCTAATCGAGAATGGGACCATCGTAATATATAAGACTCTATGGACACTCTCATTCCCAGCACCTCATCTGAACTACGCTCCTTTTCATAGAACTTCACTCCATTAATTTAAACTTAAAACTCCTATTCAGATCTATACCTAACCACATCCTCCTCTTCTGTTCACGCCTAACTCTAAGTCCCAAGGTGTTAGTCCTAAGATGATCATACTTATACCAGTCTAACCCCTCGAAATCTATGTTTCCTATCTCCGTAGTGACCTTTACTTAGAGAAAATTGATCGTTCTCATCACTTTAATACACTCAGATAATGAAAACCACACATTCAATCCTATCACTCTAACCACTTCATGGCCTTTTTAAGGTCAATATCACTAGCGAATCTTCAAAACTAACATAGCACATTTGCACGCTCAATCACTGAATTTTTATCATGAGAGACACTTATATTCTTTAACCTATCTATGACACTCATGAAGATTCCTCTAGCTCTTCTTCTACGTCGACAACCTTAAAAGAAAATATTATCACCTCATTATCAGAATCAAAAATACTCATTCTCTCTCATCAACCATCACTTCTCTACTATCATTAACATTGCTATTAAGACTGAAAAGCAGGATCACTGAAAGGGCTTGGATCGAAAGATCATTAGCACAATTCAATCAAGAAATCTTATCTGTGAATATTCATAATGAAGTATGATCTCCCTCATCTATCAAGGCTCATTCTGAGTTCACATAACTATACATAGTGTAATACTTAGGTCACATGTCATTCAACATAGGACTAGAATCTCTCAGATCCATTAGCTAAGATCAAAATTATTGAATGACGTTATCGCTTCTCATCCTCGAAAATCAACATGAATGACAATCAACAAGTGGTACATGAGACTAGGCCATGGGCATGGCAGTCATACAGCAGACGGAAATAGAGTAGCGCCTCAGTTGAAGAATGAGGAATATATGAGATCGTAAGGAATTGATGTCTCATCTTGATCAACCCAATCACTATTAAGAACTGAAGATATACTTTGGTTCATCACCTCGTTATGCCCACCCCCCCCCCCCCCCTTCCCCCCCTCGCCACCCCCTTCTCTGTGAGCGTCACTTCCTTCCTTTCCCTATCTGCGACCA
>JAPFFP010060309.1:0-27131 GCA_026153255.1 Solanum medicagineum | reverse complement strand
TTTCATTTGAGTTGTTACTTCATATACAGTATTTCCTGCCTTACATATTCAGTACATTATCTCATACTGACGTCCCTGACGGGGGACCTACATTTCATGTTGCAGGTACAAGTGCTAGTAGATCTCCCCAGTAGAAGTACAGGATATCCAGCTACTGTTTCCAAGCTCCAGGTTGCTTTGAAACTTGTGTGTCTAGAGCTTATATCTTTTTTTGTATTGTATAGTTAGTCGAGGCAGGGCCTGTCCCGACCTTTATTAGATACTTTCCTTATCTAGAGGCTTTGTAGACTATTTAAATTAAAGTGTGGTCACATCTCGTACTTTAGAGACCGTGGCCCCAACGGCCTAGCCATATGCATTTTCTTTTCGCTTGTTATCACTATCTACTTTGTTAAAGGCATGTTGAATGTAGAAATCCCTCATAATATGTATAGAAAATGTATAGAGATAGGTTGGTTCTCCCGGGCCTTATTGGCAACGGGTGCCAGTCTGCCTTAGTGGGGCTTTGGGCGTGACAATATTGATTCCACTGGTAAGCATTGGCATTGAAATCATGGGGCTGTGGAGAAAATATCCTCCAGAAGAGGTGGGTTCTCATTCTTAGCGTCCACATTATTGTTCCTGTTCAAAGCTGCATCGGCCGTGTTGTTGGCATTGTCATGGGCCATTCTCCTCAACGTTTTGTGGATCTCTGGGTCAAACAAAGTTAAGGGATTGCCTTGACTTTGGGTGTTGGGCATATAGTACACTTACACCTTGGATAAGATCAAAAACAACAAACAAAAGTAAAATAAGGGAACTAAGGATTAATACCCAAATTACTTATGAATTTACTAAGTCTAGTATTCCCCGGTAACGGTGCCAAAATCTTGATGTCACCCAAGTTAAACCTCCTATTTAGAGGATAAAGTGGTCGTTGTCAAGAAATACAACCTAACAAAGATATGGATCGAACTCATAGAGAATACATGGACTCAAGAGAATTCATTGATTGCATTTTGAATGGTTAACCCACTTACTTCCCTAAAGGGGGGAGGGGCTTGCAATAATCAATAAAAAGTATAACTAAACTAATTGGCACAAGAGAGAAGTCAATATAGTGATAAACTAGGGTATTGTGTTCCCTATGATTCCCAACTCAGTATCACTGGAACCTAATTCTTTTCTGGTGTATAGCATGCAGGATGGTAAATTATGTTCACCAAGCCCTTTGGTCAAAGGTGAGAGGTGAATTTCACTATGCGACTTAGCCTATCTCCCTAGTGTACATTACTAACCCTTACCTATTAGTCCCAGTAAAACATCCCCATGGTTAAGTTTGGTTGATTAGACGAGAACATATCAATTGAATCCTATTAGTTAATCTATTTTCTTATTCATTACTACCTCGGTCCAGTCAGTAATACTAGGGAGTTCTAATGTTGTACACCATCAGAATACATGCCAAACGAAGAGAGTTAATTAATACATGCATATACACCTTCCAAGAATCATAAATAACTCAATTTTACTTTATTAGTTCTTCATGGTTCCCCCAACCCTAGTTGTGGAATTAGCTACTCATGCTTTGTCTAGATGCAATAATTATGGATTGAGAAAATATAGTTGAACACTTACATAATAGAATTAAGAACGAGCAAATCTAACTTCAATAAGAATCATTAGCTTAAAGATGAAATTCAAGCACAAGTGTTCTCAAAGACTCTCCAATATGATCTCACTATTTGCCCTCTCTAATTATTAAGTTCTCTGAGTACTAGGCATAAACTTCTGGAAATGTCATAATCCCAACCTAGGGACTAGACGTGACCGGCGAATGGAGAACTCAAAGGGACACCAAACAAGTTGATGTGCTGTCAAAATACAGCACATTTGATGCCTAAAATAAGAGATTTTATGAGTTCTCAATGCGACTTCTTATGATTTTGATGTGTTTTTCTGTTATTATAGTAGAAAAGGTAGGTTGGCATAATTTTGGAGAAAAATTGCAAATAATGCTAAATTGCAGAATATACAAGCTCACCTACGAGTCGTAGTCCAAGCTACGAGTCATAGGGTGATCTCGTAGCTAGAAACAGAGAGTAAAAATTAGAAATCTACTAAGTCGAGGTCATCCCTACGAGGCCATCCTATGAGTCATAGGTCTCACTATGACTCTTATAGGTGGACTGATAGAAAGAAACAGAGAGCTAAAATTATAGACCAAAAAACTGAAGGTCTAGACTACGAAAAGAGCATAAGAGTCATAGCTCAAGCAACGACTCGTACCAGTGGATCGTAATAGTCAAGTCAAAATTCCAAGTGCCTGATACAAGACCCCGATTACGACTTGTAGGTCACCCTACTATTCGTACCTATGATACATACCTGCTACCAACTGTCTTTTCTATGTAATTTTTAAGGTTAAATTTGTAACTACTATATATACTTTATGTTAGGATTTATTTGAGCAAGATCCCAGACTTGAACATTGAATATAGCTTTTGAATATTCTCTCTAGAATAGTTTAGGGTTTTAGTATATATTTTCATTTTCTCTTAGAAAACCCATTTTTGGGGAGTGCAAATCAAACATTATATTCATTCTCAATCTATCAATCTTGTGGTTTGCAACTTGTGGTGTATCACTCTTCATTGCTTTGGGTAAGATTCTCAACTATGTCTTGTATTTGCTTATTTGTGTTTTTGCCTTAGCCATGAGTAGCTAAGCACCCACAACGTGGGGTTGTGGGAACCATGGGTAGTTGACTTGAGATGACCTAGATTTATTGCACTTCTATGATTGGGGTTTCGCATGTATTGTCTATTTCCCTTCATTATGATTGTTGTTTGGTGGTGGCCAACACCAAACCCTGCCTACTATCATGATCCCGACCAAGGTAGTGATGAATAGGAAAAGGGGAGTAGATGACAGGATTCGATTGATGTATTCTCGTCTAATCAACCAAACCTGACCAAAGGGAGGTTGACTGGGACAATAGGTAACGATTAGTTCGCACACCATGGCTGCTGACCAAGCGCCATAGTGAGATTCGACCTTCACCTTCACAAGAGGGCTATAAAAACCTAAGTTTTCGTCCTGCATGCTGATGTGCTGTCAAAATACAGCACATTTGATGTCTAAAATAAGGGATTTTGTGAGTTCTTAATGCAAATTTTTATGGCTTTTATGTGTTTCTGTGTTGTTCTTGTGGAAAAGTTAGTTTGGCATGATTTTGAAGAAAAGTTGCAGATTTTGCTGAACCTTAGGACATACGAGCATACCTACGAGTCATAGCCCAAGCTGGGTCATAAGGTGCATCGTAGCAAGAATCAAAGACCAAAAGTTCAGAAATTTGCTAAGTGGAGGCCACCCTTACGAGGCCATCCTACGAGTCGTAGGTTTGATTCTACTTGCAAGTGTACTAGGTTGAATGCCCAACACAAGGAGCCAAGGAAATCCCTTAGTTCAGATCAATTTGGAGATCCATTGACTTTTTAGAAGAATTGCTCAAGTGAATAAGGATATCGTGATTGAGGAAGAAATGAATATGAATGATGATATGGGAAGAGATGAAAATCTATCTCCGAGGAATGATAGGCCCCAACTTAGGGATTTCAATGAGAATGCTTATGGTTGGAACCAATATCGTTTGAACCCTATGGCCATGGATGTTACTAGTGCTATAGTGTTGCCTCCGCTACCAGAAGACACTAAATTCTTGATTTCAAGTGGATTACTTCAAATGCTCCAAAACTGTGGATTGTTCACAGAGCTACCTTCATAGGATCCTCACTGTCATCTCCATAATGTTGCTTTTGTCTGCAAGAGTGTCATGGGGACACAAAATCTTTCTCTTGATGCCGTTTGTCTGCGCGTGTTTCTATTATCACTAACTTGGAATGCAGTTGTGTGGTTGTCTGAGCTTCCTCCGGGAACAATAACAACTTGGGCAGAGCTTCAGAGAGTGTTTCTAGAAAGATATTTCCCAAGATCAAAGAAGCTAAAGGTCAAAGATCAAATAAATAATTTTGAGCAATTGTTGGGTGACTCTGTTAGTACTACATGGAGAGATTTACCAAATGCTTGAGGATGGTCCCCGATCACAAGATTGTTGATGATGCTTGGTTGAGATTTTCTATAGGACAACGAGAATAGTCAAGCTTGTGCCGACACAATCATGGGAGGCATGTGACTTGACCAACTTTTTGCATTGATAACCGCTAGGATGGAGCAAGTGGTTTAAACCAATAGAGCATGGGGTCAACGAAAGCGAGGTGGGATGAAGACTTCTTGTGCAGTTAACACCAACAATGAGCAAGCAAAGGTCAATGAAGAGATCATGGAGCAACTTGCTCAACTTTGCACAAGTATGGACTTGGTCTTATAGAAAAACCAAGCAAGTTTCCAGGTGGTCACTCACCAACCTCCTAAGGCTCCCATATATGAAGATCCATTCTTTGATGAAGATTCTTGTTTCGTGAGTAACCAAGCAGCGGGTTTCCGAAATAAACCCCAAGGGTCCAACTTGAACTATTGGAGGCAAGGTTCCGAGAATCAAGGTCGGAACTACAACTGTGATGGTGCATATAGAGACAATCGAGGTGGAATCTATGAAAGACAGAGAGTCTTAGATGTTGAATGGGGTAGAAGAGATGGCTATGTAGGAATGGTCGTTATGTGCTGCCTCACAACTGTGATGTCGTGCCAAGCACTTCGAGGCTTGAAGAGATGTTTGACAAGTTGTTGAAGAGAGCCGATTACCAAAATGAGACCTTGAAGTGAATAAAAGCAGACATTTCAAGTATAAATCAAAAAATAGAGTCTCGCTCCATGTCTATTAAGCAATTATAACAAAAATTTGGGCAAGTTTCGTCACAATTGAACCAACGCCAAAAGGGCTCCTTACTAAGCAATACGGTTCAAAACCCAAAGAATGATGGGCATTGCATGGCAGTCATGTCTAGGAGTGGTAAAAGTATCGTAGACCCCCCTATGTTGGTGATTGTGGATGAAGGTTATGATAAGTGTATTGGCAGTGAAGTTGTGGTTGAGGGAGAAGGTCCAGAAAATGTTGGGATGCAAACAGAAGAGGTAAGGGAGAACGAAAAAATTAAGTCAATTCCAAAGCCTCCTCCTCCTTTCCCTCAAAGGCTTAAGAAAAAGGAAGAGGAGGCAAACTTCAAATACTTCCTCTCGATGTTGAAGCAACTATCCATCAACATTCCCCTTCTAGAAGCTTTGGAGAAGATTCCCAGGTACGCCAAGTATATGAAGGATTTGGTGACAAAGAAACGCACTTTGAGCCAAGAGTTCTCACAGGAGATCCAACAATGTAGTGCGATCATGACCAAATGCCTTGTTCAAAAATAAGAGGACCCTGGTACATTCACCATGCCTTGCACCATTGGTGATGTTGAATTCACAAGAGCATTGTGTGAAGTAGGAGCGAGTATCAATCTAACGCCTCTTGCCGTATTCAAAAACTCTTAAACTTGGCACCCCTACTCCAACAAGAATGTGATTGCCCATGGCAAATGGAACCATCAAAAAGTCAGAGGGAATACTTCTTGATGTGCTTTTTAAAGTTGATAAATTCATTTTTCCCGCGGATTTTGTGATCCTTGTTTGTGAGGTTGATTTCGAGGTGCCTATTATTTTGGGAAGACTATTTCTAGACACCGAGAGAGCGCTGGTAGATATGGATTTGGGATAGCTTCGGTTAAGGGTCAATCATGCAAAGGTACTGTTCAACATCTGTTAGTCAATCAAACACCCGGATGAGTTGAAGAGTGAGGTTTGGGCTCTTGATGATTGTTTATTATGGATGATGACTAAGTCGAGCCACGATGTTAAATAAGGCACTTCGTGGGAGACAACCCAAGCATATGTGGTGATTTTTAGTTTTTTCAAGCTTGTTTGGTTTTTGAAATTTTTAGGTGGTAACATGTTGTTTGTTTTTAATTTGAAAGGCATTGAATCAGTTGTAATGTTTTGAAGATTGATGTGTTTTGAGACTTGGTCTACAGGTGGAAGCTAAGAACTGAAGATGTGAAAATGGCACTTGGAGCAACCTCTATGAGTAAGCCTACGAGTCGTAGTCACCACTACGACTCGTAGTCATGCCTCGTTAACGGAAACAGTGAGTATTGAAAGTTGGCACACACACTACGAGCCAACATTATGATTCATAGGGCCCTCTATGAGTCATAAGTAGGGTTCGTAGTGCCTAGGTATGAATTCTAATTTTTCTAAGTGTGAGTCCTACTACGAGACCAGGACCTACGAGTCGTAGGAAACACTATGACTCGTAGTCGGGTTCTCGTAGATCCAATTTGCAGAATTTTAAAAGATGACCCGGTTTAGTATAAAAGGGGGTCAAAATATAATTTCGACCCCTATCCTTATTCCATTTGCCCTAAACCGTCAGAAATCCCCAAATTCCTTTCCCCCATTCACTGTTCCGATTACCGTCTCGACTACCCACGTCATTTTTGGGTGAACTTTCCGGTGAGTTTATATCCTTTTAGGGTTTTCGACCTCATTTTCGATCTACAATCCAAATTTTTCTCATTCTTCACACGCTTATGTGGTAAGCTTCCTTATTTGATTTTGGGCACTCTTGTGATTATTGTTACTTATTATTCTAAATATGTGCGTGTAGTGAGGATTTGAGTGTATCTATGATAAAAATAAGTTGAAAGGATGAGAAATTGGACTGTGATTGATTTAAATTCATTAGTATGATTTTTTATGAGTGCAATTGTTCTTGTTGCTTGATTGAGATGATGTTATATGGATTATATGAGGGTATTGCATGATGGTGACTGAGGAAGTTTTGAAATCAAACGGGGTTGAAAAGGGGATTGTTGCCCGTGGTTGTACTTCTCTTTGTGTTGAATTGAATTGTGTTGATCTGTATAAGTATAACGATTGATACTATTAGGCGATTGAGGATACAAATTGAGGAATGGTTTTATCTTTTTGGGGGTAATTGTTGTTTGGGGCTGACATGCTTGGCTATTGAGATTCTGTGTATATTTGAGTTGATGTTATAAAGTTTGCTTTGATGCTAATCAATTGATGTTCTGGTCCATTAATAGTTCTTGTGGAAAGGTTGTAGGCATCACAAATGCCATCTGTTTTCTGCTACGAGGACCCACTACGACTCGACAGTCACTCTATGAGTCGTAGTGGCCCCTCGTAGGAGGAAACAGTCACCTGTGATTCCTTAACACTTACCATACGAGACCCATCTACGACTCTTTGTGTCTTCTATGACTCGTAGCAGTTGCCTAATTATAATTTGTACTCTGTTCCCTATTACGAGCTCAGACTACGACTCTTATGTCATGCTACGAGTCATGCCTGTGGCTCGTATCTGTGAACAGAATGATACATTTTCAAGCACCTCTGCACTATGAGGCTATTTTACAACTCGTAGGTCGCCCTATGAGTAGTACCTGCATCTCATAGTTGTGGACCTATAACTGCATCAATGAATTTTTCTTTTGATTTCAATATTTAAGTGTTTTTATTTCTTGTTCTTTGTTATGTGATCTTTGTTTGGTCAAACATCTTGAAGCTCACATGTTGTTGTGTGGTTGGTTTGCAAATATAATGCCTACAAAGGATAAAGGAGCAATCCAAACATTTCAAAGGAGGTTGGTTGACGAATCATCCGAGACCAAGTAATCGGAAGGCTCTATGGAAGTCCACAGAGTCATAATAGACCCTGAGGCTAATGTGCCTCAAACTCTGGGCCGTACTGCTATGGTCCCAGTAGAAGATGAGAGTCCCTCCCAGTCAAAGGAGGAGGGTAGCGGTGATGGGTTCGAGAGCAACTCACCACAGATGAACCCCACACACACCGAGATAGATTTTGAGGAAGGTCGCCAGCAAAGCAGGAGGAAGTACAATCACAGCCCCTAGCTAACCCCAGATGGTGCATTGCAGGAATGAAAAAGATTTATGAGTAGGGGTTAAAGCCAAAGGGACAAGGCAAATAGATTAGACAGTCCCATAAGGAGTCCAGGCTAAATGACTTTGGGTTGGATAGGTTACCGAGGTTAGATGCTGAGGTAGATAAACATGAACTACGATAGACCACACAACAGTTAGGCAAGCATGCCCCTTACTCAGTCCATGAGTTTTATGCAGCCTATCTTGCGACAATTCATCGAGGCCTACCGAAGAACAAGAAACCGATTGAGCGGTCTCGCTTACGAGTGGTTCTAGTCAGGAGTCAGACAGTTGACATCTCGGAGGAGACGATCCGATGGGTTCAGTTCGGGCCCAACAATAGCGTGCCTCAGTCCACCGCAGAGTATGATGGCCGCATTGCCAAAATAAAAAGATAGTAAACAAAAAAGACGTTGGGGCCAGGACTGAGCTGTTGTAGTAGATTGCCAGCCAGATATGTGAGGAGGGGTTTGAGCCGATGTGGGTTACAATCCACGTAGATTCGATAGTGATAGCCCACCTTTCTTTCCGAGCCAAGCTTTGGTGGCCGATTATCCATTGGCGTATCCAGCCTACTTTCACGAATAATGTGATTACCCTAGAGCAAGTCGTGTAATTAGCCAGCATCCTTGCTAGTTATGACATAGATTAGGCATGGATCATCTCTGAGCAAATCCACGAGTTCGTTGTCCGAACAGGCACCTTACTGCCATTCCCTGTTTTGATCCACCGTTTATGTAGTGCAGCAGGTGTTCGTGTTGACCACCACCCGGACCAGCATATAGAGGCCACACACACCATGCATCCCAGCCTGATGAAGGCTAATGAGAACCCAGTGGCCCTACCACGTGCAACTCCTCCGTCCATCCCAGATCCATTACCAGTCAAGCCCTAAACTCAGGGTCTGACTCCAGCCTCCACTGGCACTACTCCAGCTACTGTAGAGCCTTCCTTAGTTGCTGAGATTGAGTCGAAGCTGTCTTTCAATACTCCTGCACCGGCATCATCCACTATGCAGGTTGATTCTCTTATTTCGGCTGTTGCTTTTCAGGCTCTGGTACGCAGAGTAGCTACAGTGGAGCTTAGGCTATAGGATTTAGCAGCTCAGGTTAGACCATGGGTCAGCAAGACTATCCAGGACTCAGAGGAGAGGGCAAAGGCATCCGCCCGCGATTTAGTGGATGAGAGAGTTAGAGCAGTGGATGCCTGAGTAGATGCATTCAATGCGGGAGTCCAGAGGAGGCTTGAGGGTGCTCGGCCTACTAACACGAGCACAGTGATAGAGAAGTTGGCCCCCATGTTGCAGCCCGAAGGTGGCACCAGCGGGTGATAAGGTTTTTGACTAGTTAGCTGACCGCCCGCATGTTCACGGGAAGAGGCCCCTCGAGATGGATGACACAAAGATGAGCCAAAAGAGGCCTAGACCTGATGACCCAGTAGCACTGGAGGAGGATCCAATACCAGAGGCAGTGGTGCAGGAGTCAATACTGATGGCGGCTATATGGAGAGATAGGGAGTAGCAGACCTCACATGGAGAGGGTAGCTCACATACAGCTGTGGCCCAGATGGAGGACGTCGTGACCTAGGACCCTGCTAATCAGACAGATGTTAGTGCTTGAGCACCATGATGTTTGATTATTTTTTACCCGAGCACTTATTTTCTATCTGTGGATACTTTGTTCTTTTTGTTGGATAATGTTTTCGTTATATTTATTTTGGATTTGTTTAAATCTTTTGTCTTTAGTTATATATATATATATATATTCCGTTAGTTGGTTTTCGTTCATGTCTTTACTTTGAGGACAAAGTATTCTATTTTGGTGGGGTGTGGAAAGTTATGGATTAAGGTCTAAGTAACCTCAAGTCCACAACTTCCCCTATTTTTGATCTCAACGTTTTCTTGTTGTGTTTCCTTTTCCTTGTGGATGTTTAATTTCTGTTGAACCGGCATGTTTAGGTAGTGTAGATAATGTTTAAAAACATAGTAGTACGGTCTTTTGGCATATACATAGTTTTTAAATGGTTTTTGAATGGTTTGAAAATTGTAAGTACCCTTAAATTTTTGATATTGTTGGTTATTGATGCAATCATGCATTTTGATTATCTGGTGATGTTTGTTCTGATAATGTAAAGGTAAGTTGAATCTTGAAGCATTACCTGTGAGTCTATACTTGATTGTGTGTGCAATGTCATGCGTTTTGTGAGCTTATTTTGCTGCATTCATGTATCATGTATGGACTCAGTACTTGCCTTGTTACTCTAAGATTGGTTTCGTGATGTGGTTGATTTGGAAGGGATTCTAGGCCTTTGTTCTTTTAGTGAGCCTACTCTTTCTTAAATGACCTACCAAATGTGTTAGTGAACTCTTTGTTCCAAATGTTTGAGCCTTTCATTCACTCATTCTTTCTTGACACCTAGCTAGCTTAGCCTTGTTTTATGAAGTACCTAAATATTGGCCTATCCTTGAACATAAGAACCTTAATTGAGACTGAAAGCCTAAGTTGAGAGTGGCTACAAATGGTGGCCCTTGTTTGGGAAATAGACATTGTGTACTTCACCTTAGGATAAAAACCTAAGTTGAGGGTGGCTTTGTTGTGGTAAAATAATAACAATGAGGTGGTTAGTTGGGAAAAGAAAGAAAATGAAAAATCATGAGCCCGGGGAGGAAAAAGAAAAGAAAAGTGCCTTTATTTGGTAGCAAAAATGAGTTCAAAAATAAGGCACAGCTAAAAAAAGAGAATGAAAGCACCTGGGGAAAGCTTGAAGTAGGAGAATAGAGTGGATTTAGTGAAAATGGTTGTGTCATGAAGGTAAAAATGTTGATATACATGGTTCAAGGATAGCTTTTACTCACTACTTACCTATAATGCCATACCAAAGCCCTATGAACCTATATTACAAGCCGTTAAGTCTTAAAGTGATCCAAATCCACTTCGTCACCAATTCGAAAATTGAGTATAGGGGCAAGCCTATGGTGTTAGTCATTTTGCATGAATTTCATTTGTGAGAGTGAGAATGCTTCCACAGTCCCTGAATTCTAAATGTTTTTTGAGTGAGGAAGAGGGACTTCTTTTCTGTGAGGACATTTGTAATACTTGATTAGCATATGACTATACCAGTGATTGTGGATGGTTGATGCCCCTTAGCTTATCATAGTTGGGTTGCTAGATACATCTTTGTATTTTTGTTTTTCTTAGTAACTTTGCAATCTTGTTTTGAAAAATAAAAGTTGGGTACCTGAATTACAATAAATGATATATATGCCATTAGTATAATGCTATGTGTTTCTCATTGTAAGCTTAGATTGAGTTGTTGCTTGAAGACAAGCAACAGTTCTAAGTTGAGAGTGTTGATGCGTTGTCAAAACACAGCACATTTGATGCATAAAACAAGGGGATTTTGTGAGTTCTTAATGCGATTTTTTATGGTTTTTATGTGTTTTTGTATTGTCATTGCAAAAAAAGTAGGTCGGCATGATTTTGGAGAAAAATTACAGATTTTGCGGAAGTGCAGAACATACGAACTCACCTACGAGTCGTAGGGTGATCTCGCAGGCAGAAACAGATCGCAAAAATGAAAAATCTGCTAAGTGGACTCATAGCAAGAAACAGAGAACGAAAATTAAAGACGAAAAAACTGAAAGCCTGGACTACGAGAAGACCATACGAGTCATAGCTCAAGCAACGAGTCAAACCAATGGGTCGTAATCGTCAAGTCCAAAATGACAAGTGCTTGATACGAGACCTCGATTATGACTCAAAGGTCACCCTACGAGTCGTACCTGTGAGACATACCGTTGCCAGCTATCTTTTCTGTGTAATTTTTAGGGTTAAATTTGTAACTATCATATATACTTTATGTTAAGGTTTCTTTGAGCAGGATCCCAGACTTGAACATTGAATATAGATATTGAATATTCTCTCTAGAATAGTTTAGGGTTTTAGTATAGATTTTCATTTTCTCTTGGAAAACCTATTTTTGGGGAGTGCAAATCAAATATTGTATTCATTCTCAATCTATCAAGCTTGTGGTTTGCAACTTGTGGTGTATCACTCTTCATTCCTCTGGGTAAAATTCTCAACTATGTCTTCTATTTGCATATTAGTTAGTTTTGCCTTAGCCATGAGTAGCTAACCACCCACAACTTGGGGTTGTGGGATCCATGGGTAGTTGACTTGAGATGACCTAGATTTATTACATTTCTATAATTGGGGTTTCATATGTATTGTCTATTTCCCTTCATTATGATTGTTGTTTTGTGGTGGCCAACACCAAACCCAGCATACTATTGTGATCCCGACTAAGGTAGTGACGAATAGGAAAAGGGGAGTAGATGACAATGTATTCTCGTCTAATCAACCAAACCTGACCAAAGGGAGGTTGACTGGGACAATAGGTAACGGTTAGTTTGCACACCATGGTTGCCGACAAAGCACAATGGTGAAATTAGACCTTCACCTTCACAAAAGGGCTGGGAGAACCTAAGTTACCGTCCTGCATGCGAAGTTCCAATTCTAATTATGTTGTCTAGGGTAAGCGAGTCAACGAACCATGGGGAACACAATTCCCAAGTTTTCCCTAAAATTGAGTGTTTCCTCGCGTAGTAGTATTGTGTTTTTATTTTACTTTTATTTCCAAATTGTAAACACCCCCCCCCAATATGGAGATTTTAGTTATAAATACTCGAAATGATTGATAGTGAATTCTTGTAGTCAAGCACTATATTCCCTGTGGATTCGACCCTAACCTTCAGTTAGGTTAATTGCTACTAGCGAACACTTTCTTATTTGAGTGTGAACATCATCACAAGCCTCTTAGTGTATCATTCCACATCCTTGGTCGCTGAAACAAGAGAACAACAACAACATGAGAGTATAAAACAAGGATAAGGGGCTAATGGAATTCTTCCATGATATGCACATCAAAGAGTCAAGCTTGAGAATAAATACATTACTTGTCCAACAACACCTCTAAACATAGAAGTTAATGGGGGCCAAGACAAGCGACCGGGCTCACCCTCATAGTCAAAAGTATACAATAAAGGATAAAAGTCATCGCATAACATAAGAGCAAAAGACATCGTCCTCGGAGTTGAGGACTCACCAACTTGCTTGAATTGATGTTACTAGACACATGGAGGAGGATGATAACCGAATGGGGCTCCGGTTCCTACACGGTAACATCATATAGGCATAGAGTATGCATTAGTACGTTTCAATGTACTAAGTATGTAGGATGCAATGCAACAAGAGATAGGCAACATAAGCAAAATGTAATATCATAAGCAATGGATAGCATAATAATAATATGGCATGTATGAGTGATGCTTAAAGTAAGAACATGCTTATATAGGACATACTATGTGTGTAGGAAGAGACCATCATTTTGGCTAATGGGTTTATCACCTCCAATCCTAGGTGATTGAGGTATTCACCAATCAATTTGGTCATTGAATGTGCCAGCCCCTATCAAAGTTGATTGAGGTATCAGCCCCTCAATCTGGTTATTGAGGTATCAACCCCTTCAATTTGGTTAATGAGGTACCAACCCCTCAATTTGGTTATTGATCATCTCGGAACACTATAGAAACTTATCATGAAATCAACACATGAATAACAAACTTTCATCATCATAAAGTCACTAAACCCATATATAATGCATTAGACCTTCAACAACTCAAGATACATAATCCGGACATTTTACCAAACACTTGGCAGGTGTGTGATGCTAGTGTAAAACTATGCAATTTAGGGATGAAATCATGCAAGAAAATTCAATGTAAAACCATCCATAAATACTTGGTAAAATGCTCGAGCATTATAAATCAAAACCGTTCATTAAATCCCACAATAGACCTTAGAGTCATAGCTGAAAACATACTAAAACAGTCACAATTTCATGAAATCCCAACATAGTTCATAGTCTAATTCATAATAAGTAAGACCCATAAGTAAATCAACTTGAAATCATGCAATTTAGGTAAAAAGGAAGCTTGGGCTTCATGGGTGAAAGGAACCCAAGAATGAAACCCACATACCTTGACTTTGGAGAATTCCTTGATGAAGATTGGAATGGAGACTTGAAGCTTGGATGAATTCCTTAAGATTTGGGAGAGATCTGGCACTTGAATTTTGAGTGAAATATTTGTCTAAGTGTTTAAGAGGATTTTGGGGAATGTCTTGTATGATATGAATGTGAAATAAGGCTAAGTATAGGTATTTTCATGTATGGGAAGACTTAGGCCCAAGACCCAAAGCCATTGGACTGAGTAATGAAAATTGGCTAAAAAGATAGCCTCTCCGTGCCCCTGGCGCGGCGCACCTAGGGCAGGCCTGCTCACTATTTTTTCGTCACTTTTAAATCCTAGATGCTGCTACAGTTACTCTAAAATTTGGGTTAGACCCATTTCCCACTCATTTTTCTCCCTGAACAAGAATATGAAGTCGAATTTTCGATATCACTTGCGGATTTTGAGATATATGGAAATTACTCTTCCGAGGCACATTTTCAAGAACTTTTTGGGGTCGTTTCAGAAAAATAACCTAAAAACCTATTACTAATAAATAAAATATAAGTCCTAAAAAAAATAGGAAAACTGGTCGGTACACCATACGAAAGGGGTTTGCGAGTCGCATTGCATTCCACGGCCCGTAACCGGGTCTCGTACTCAGTTGTTGGAAATTTGGACTTCAACTCGACGACACCCCTCTACGACTCATAAAGTGGTTTACGATAGTTAAAGGGTATTTCATCTGATGAAACTTCAGAAAGTTCCAATCTCTTATCCTCAAGGCAGGAACCATCATCTACAACTCGTAAAACCTTCTATGGCTTGTCTGCATGTTCGTAGAATAAACTTCAAAAAATAGCCCCTCACTAAAATTGTTCATGAAACCACCCTACGACCCGTAGAATGATCTACAGTCTGTTGAGGGTCTCGTACGACAGGAAAAATCAGTAACTTCTACACTTTTTCTGAAAATCAAGGCCATACTGTAATCTTACAAATATAAACACAAAAACACATAAAACCAACAAACATCGCATTTAGAACACACAAACTTCGAAGTTTTAAGCATAAAAAATATTGTATTTTGGCAGCACATCACCCGATCAACTTATAAATAGAATCAAAATATTTTAACCCCATTTCTCGCCCTAAATTACGAACCAGACCCAGCAAACCCCTACCCCACTCTTTTCGACCACTAGCGAGGACCACCGCACCTATTTTCTATCAACTTTTCCTGGCGATCCTAGGGTTTCATTATCCCATTACCTCCTTCAATTCCTATTATTTAATCACTCAATTTGGTAAGTTTTTGGTCTATAAATACCATTTATTTACCGATTATTGTGCGATAAGGTTGAATTTAAATTGTCAAGTATGGTTACTTGAGACATAAACCCCAGTGTGAAATTGATATGTTTGAAAATTGAAATGAATGGTTGCCTATTTATGAACATGTGTTTAGGCCAAAAATTGGTGTATTTGCCTTGACCTTGTGTTTTGACTGATGTGTTTGAAAAAAAAACTATGTGATTGCACACCATTTGAATTAAATTTACTGTGCAGTGGAAAATTCGGTATGTGATGGCAAGTGTTGTGATTTTAATGTTAATTCATTCAAATGGGGTCGGTAAGGTTGGGTAAGCCCGTCAAACAACTTTCGATGGGGTATATATATCAATTTGTATGCAGGGATGTTGGATGTTTTGATATGAATCATGTGGGGTGTGTGTATTGCTTCGATGCTGAAAAAGTAGGTTGAGAATGTCCTATGGGGTTCGTAATGATGGACTTAGAAACTCGTGCGGCGTACTAAACCCACTACGTACCACACCACCGGGTGGTTCGCCTGAATGTGGTCTACGAGGGTCTTTTACAGCTCGTGGAACTTTCCACGAGCCATAATTGCCCCTCGTGTGAAATTCCAGAAACCTGAAGTTTTTGAGATCCCATCAGACGAGACCTTCTACGAGTCATAGATTATTTTGCAGTGTGTAGATAGGTATCGTAGATCCCTATCTGCAAAAGATTCAGACACTGAAATCATCTACGAATCAGTCTAGGACTCGTAGATTCTTCTACGAGTCTACCTGGTCTCATAGATGCCATTCTAATAAATAATAATTATGGACACTATTTCTACAAGAGCCTTCTACGGCTCATAGTTTTCACTATGACCCGTAGATGTGCTTTCATATGCCTCTTCTTAATCAAGTCTAATAAATTTTTGCTTTTTGTTTCTTGATCTATGGCGTAATCATGTTGCGTAAATACGTATGTTTTAGATAATATTGTCCCAAAGCCAAGACGCGAGGAAATTCGAGCCATGAAGAAGATGTTCAGAGATGAGACATCAGGGGAGGAAGAGAGCCCCATGATTAGTGGAGCAATTGAGGAGCTCGACATCTGACTTGACCCGGATGTTGATAGACCGCTGACACACCAGACATAAGCAGACCCAGACCTAGGCCATTGTTATTCACACTCTTTAGTCTAACGATGGAGGCAACAACAATAGAAGCTCCATCCATATTACTTTGTCTAGAGATAAGCCAAACTCAGAGTTAGGATCCAGTGACGAGTTAGAGTCAGAGTCCTCTATCGTACCATCGTAGACATCACCATTACCTCCAGATGCTCTCAGCAGTAAGTTGTGTTACGGGTATACGGGACATCTATATAGAGGGCGTGCAGATTAATAAGCGGGGCAAACAATCCTGCTCCATTTATGAGGAGCCTTGAGTCATCTCCATCGGCTTGGATAGTCTCCCCGGTCTCCGAGACACTATTAGTAGATACAGACTCTAGTGGCTGACTAAACCACTAGGGAGATACTCCCTGACCATAGCACTGGAGTTCTACACTTTATATGCAACCACAATTCTTAGCACTCTTCCCAAGAAAAAGAAGCCTCTCACTCAGCCTAGAGTGACATAAGCCAAAGTGAGGGGCCAGCAGGTGGACATCTCCTAGACAACCACCCTCTGAAGGTTGTTTGGGTTGCGTTACCAGGCCCCTAATCCACAGAAGAGTTTTATAACAGAGTAGGACAGACCAAGGACTTGGGTCTGATGAGAGACTAGAGTCGCAAAGCTAGCTTGATGAGATGGGTGGTCAGTTTGATTGCTAGGCAGGGTCGGGAGTCTACATGGGTAGCCAGTCGTTTGGAGCCTATTGTGAAGGCTTTTCTCAATTTTCCCGCCGAAATTTTGTGGGCCATTGTGAGGTTACGAATCCGGCTGATGCTTGTATATAACACTTTGATGCCAGAACATGCAGTTCTAATTGCCAGTGTTTTGGCTGGCTTTGAGATAGATTGGTCCAACCTCATCGCAAAACCAATCCACGAGGCGGCCTTGAAAAGGTCTACCTCTATCCCCTTTATATGCTTGATCTATATACTCTGTCTAGAGTCAGTGGTGGTGAGTCTACACTTGTTGGACTCACTGATCGAGGTCCAACGCACCTTGGATGCCAGCCTGACTAAGGCTTAGGAGAACCCGATGGCATTCCAACGAGCATTCCACCAGCCTACTCCCATGCCGGAGATGTTCACCCCAGAGCCACATCCTGAGGTTCCACCGACCAACACCACTATTGCTACCACAGATGATAGGCCCCCACAAACTGAGACAAATATAGAGAGGGGGCCACTACTACTACTCCTGCACCACAGGTCATACCTACACAAACATCACACGCAGGTATAGTTTACATGTATGCAGCATCTATTTAGGCCATGGCATAGTGACTGGCCCACACTAAGTCTCTGTTGACTTAATTAGTTTAGTAGATTAGACCCTACGTCCGCTAGGTGATTACGGAGTCTGAGGGATGCATGCAAGCATACACAGTCGCTACTATTCAGGACTGCCTTTCAGCCGTGGATGCCCGCATTGATGTCTTTGAGTTGAGGGTACAGCAGAGCCTGAGTACAGCGTAGCCGGCAGATATGATGGCCTTATAGAAAGAGATCCAACAGCTCCGAGCTGAGATAGCAGCAGCCCTGGCTGCACCGATGGTATTCCCACAGACTGCGGCCCCGGTGCCGATAGTGGACTTATTTACTCCTGAGAAGCTTTCACAGCCTTCCCACAAGAAGAGGCCCCATATTAATAATGATCCAGATATAGTGCGGTTACATGTGGGGCTGACAGAGTAGGAGGAGCTAGACCTTGTCTTGAAGCAATCGAGACAGGAGGAGGAGAGAGGACAGGCTCGTGAGCTCAAGAAAGTAAGGGGTGCTGGCCCCTCCAGTCATGGTGCTACTATTGAGGAGGCCACCACGCAAGTTGAGGGTGGTTAGACTTAGCCACACATTGGCGCTTAGGCACCCAGGTATGTTCGAGGATAATACAATTCTTTTTCGATGGGGTGTGAGTATTTATAGGCCTTAGTGAAGTCTAAGTAGCCTTGGCCAATAACTACCATAATTTTTGAATCCTAGGGGTTTTCTTGCCTGTGTTTTTTCCTCTATGGATATTTAATTTCTGTTGAACCAGCATGTTTAGGATGTTTAGGTAGTATTGGTAGTATAAAGTACTGATATCTCTGGCATATATATGTTTTTATACCTTTTTGTGAAAATTGATACCCACCAAATTATTGATTAGTTAGTCTAGATATCGAACATGCATGTTTAATTGTGTTGAAGTGCTTGTTCTGATAAGGAATGATAAAATTGAGATGAAAAGCGAGATCTGAGAGTATATGTTGATAGTGTAATCACTGTCATGTGAGTGTGAGCTTAATTTTGTAATTCATGTATTGTGTTTCAATTCATGACTCGCCCTGTTACTCTGATTTAGACTTTAGAGTAGTTGGTTAGGAAAGAATCTTAGGGCATTGTTCATCACAATCCATTTAGCCTAAATGACTAACTAAATGTATGAAATATCCCTTGATCCTAATATTTGAGCCCGACATGTACCTTTTCTTTGTAAAAAAAAACCTAAGTGACCCAGACTTATTAGATGCAAAATCCTGAAATTGGCCCTGCTCCTTCCTTGAACGTTGTGCACCTTGAGAGAGACAAAAAGCCTAAACTGAGGGTGGCTACCAAAAGTTGCCCTGGTTGCGAGGTTGGAAAATGTGCACCTCAATGCAGGCAAAAAGCCTAAGTTGAGGGTGGCTAGTGTAAGGGTAAAACTAATATGTGGGGGAACATTAGTGATACATGGAAAAGAGGAAATATTTGTTTACTGGGTGAAAGAAAAAAATGATTAATTCCTTAGTTATAAACTACAAAGAAAAATGAAGTATAAGAACAAGAGAAAAAGCTTAAAAAAAAAATGAAAAGAAAGCACCTAGAAAAGCTATAATGGGAAAAAGGGAGAATGGAATGAAAAGTGACAACGTTGGTAGGGCAAAAATGTAGAAAAACGTAGTGTCCAGGAGGGCCTTCAGTCACTATGTTCCTAAAACATCATACCAAAGCCCCTGAGCCTATGTTACAAGCCTGTAAAATCCTAAAGTTATTGAAGCCCAAGTAGTCCAAGGTCTTCTTCATTAGTATAGGGGCAAGCATATGGTATTGAGCATGATATATGAATGTCTTTTGTGAGAGTGAGTGATTTTGCATAGTCCCAAGGTTATACCTGAAAAGATCATTGTGAGTGAGATATGGGACTTCTTTCTGTGAGGGCACTTACATTACATTGTTAACATTAGACTCATTCAGTGATTTGGCTTGATACCTTATTTGTCATAGTTGCATTATTGCATGGATTAATCTGCGTTAGTTTGCTAGATAGTTATCAGATTGCGTTTTGAAAATTGGTGTGGGTATTTATGCTTAAGATTTATGAGATCTATGCCATTAGATTAAGGTATGTGTGTTGCTGTGTTGCTTATATAGATATGAGCCTATCGCTTGAGGACAAGCAATAATTTTAAGTTGATGGTGTTGATGTGCTATCAATACAAAATATTTTATGCTTAAAACATCGAATTTTGTGTGTTCTAAATGTGATGTTAGTAGGTTTGTGTTTTTTGTGTTTGTTACAGGATTTTAAGGTTGACATTATTTTTGGGCAAAATGTGCAGAAGTTGTTGAAGTTGAAGATCCATTAGACCCTTTATGGGTCGTAGAGTATTCTATGAGACACAAAGGAGGTTTCATGTGAAACTCCAGTGAAGGATGTATTTCTGAAGTTGAGTCTACAAACATGTAGACGAGTCGTAGAAGACTTTACGAGCCATAGACCTACTATCATACCCTGAGGATCAGAAGATGAGGACATTTTGAAATTCCATTAAATAAAATCCCCTACGGGCCTTAGAGGGGTATCGTGGAAGATGAGTCCAGAATCAAAGCAATAGTTTACGAAAGTCTAACTATGAGTCATAGACTTTTATACAACCTGTAAAAGCACCTTGCAGAGGCTACCAACCCAGTTGTCCTATTTTGTTTTGGCTTTATATTTTAAATATTATAAATAGTTGTTTTAGGTTATTTTTCATAGAGGATGAAGGGAGAACAGGAACGTAACATTAGATAGTTTGAGAAACACTTTTAAACTTTAATTTCATCTTCTAATTTCAATCTTGTGATTTTCAATGAAGAGTTGAATTTTCTTGTGCTTAATTCTATTGTGTAAGTGCTCAATTATGTTATTCAAATTCATAAGTCTTGAATTACACTGACCATGAGTAGCTAAATCGACAACTAGGGTTATGGGAACCATGAAAAACTAACTAGGTAAAGCCGGATAATTTGTAATTCTTGAAAAGTGTGCATGCATGTATCAATTAATACTCTTCATTTTGAATGCTTTCTAATGGTGGTCAACATTAGAACTCGCCTATTGTTTGTAACTGGATCAAGGTAGTAATAAATAGGAAAAAATATTAATTAACAGGATTTGATCGATGTTTCTCGTCAAATCAACCAAATTGGGCCAAGGGGAGGTTGTACTGGGACAATAGGTAAGCGTTAGTAATGTCACACTACAGGGATGGACCAAATTACATAGTGAAATTTGCCTCTCACCTGGGCCAAAGGGTTTGGTGAACTTAACTTACCATTCTACATGCTACACAAAGGAAAAAAATTCAGTTATCTGGAAATATTGAGTTAGGGAATCATGGGGAACAAAATACCCTAGTTTCTCTTTATATTGGTTTAACAGTTGTCTTAGCTTAGAATTACTTATACTAGTTATTATAAACCACCCCCCAAACTCGAATTGCAATTGAATTCTTCTATCATATTCCCTGGGATTCGACCTTAACCTTGATTAGGTTATATATCTTGAAAGTGACCGCTTTAGCCTGAAAAAGGAGGTGCAGTTCGGGAGACATCACCAGTGTATTCCGGATGAGTTACATATACCCCAGTATGATACCATTAAGTTATATGATCGTCTGATAGTGTTAAGGGGGGGAGTGGAGGATATTTTGTGGTTTGTACCTGGATCTTTTATAACTACTATGTTGTGTAGTAGCAATTTGGTGACTTATAAGCATCGTTGGATGCTGTTTTGGTTCTTCTCAGGGGTTAATTGTTAAATGCTAAAGAATGAGGGGTTGAATGGAAATAACTACTGAGGACCATGTTTGAGAAATGAGATACAAAAGCCTGGGTACAAAGGGAAGTACAGAGAGCCTTTTCAGTGGGTAGCCTGTTGGGTATTTCCTATATTAGTGAGTGTTTGGTAGGGATATCGGGTGGATTGGAAGCAAAGGAAGGCGGTTTTGGCCCAGCGTATTGAAACGCCCCAAAAATATGCTTTGGAATGCCCATAATCAAAATTTCCATATATCTCAAAATCTGTGTGTGATATCAAAAATCTGACTTTATATTCTTGATTAGGGGGCAAAATTAAGCAGGAAATGGGTATAACCCAAATTTTAGAGGACCCGTAGCGAAAAATAATTTTCACCAATTTACAATTTCTAGAGCATCCGTGCCCTGGCCATGACGCCCAAGGGCGTGGAGCAGTACAAATGTTGCCTGCAGAATAGGTTCGCATCACGCCAAGGATGCGGACCAGTGTAAGTTTTTCCTTGGTTTTTCTATCTCGGCCAAGCGCATTGGGGCCATAGCCCCATGCCCACTTAAGCGTGAAATCACCCATACTTCGCCATTTTTCAACTCTATATCACTCAAAACCCTCTCAAAAACCTCTCTAAGACTTACCAAATATCTCATACCAAATTCAAGAATTTCAAGCCTAACTTTGGAACTCAAGGATTCACTTCAAGCTCTATCTTTCCTTCAAGCTCATCTCAAGAAAACCCAAGTTTGAGGTATGTGGGTTTCAACCATTGGGTCCTTTCACTCATGGAGCCCAATCTTCCTTTTTATGAAAATTGCATGATTTCAAGTTGTATTACCTATGTGTATCTTTTATTATGAATTGTGAGCATGAATCATGTTGGGGTTTTATGAAATATTGATTTGGTTGTGCATGACTCTCTATTTCTAAGCTTACACCATGATTTGATTATATCTATTGGAACTATGCATGTTTTGAGCTATGAACTATGCTTTACCATGACTTTTGTAATGGATTTCAATATACCCTGCATGAGGGTTTTATTACATGTTGGTGGGTTGATTTGCATTGAGATTACTCATTTTATTTCACTCTTGAATTGCATGATTTTGAACCAGTATCACGAACCCACCAAGTGTTTGATAAAATGTCAAGTCAAGAATTCTCAAGTTACTGGTGATCTATTTCATAATTTACAAGTCAAGTGTCTATTCTAAGTATTTATTGAATTCATGAAAATTATCTATGATTTTACAAGTTACAAGCTAAGTCCTATTTCAAGGTTTTTACCTCTTGTGAGTCATTTATGTTAAAGCAAGGGTTCATGTATGATTATGATCTACTCTCATTTTTCAAGTTAGGATCAGAACTAGAGGTCAAGCATGTTTCAAGAGCTACTCATGTCGTGTTTCCATGTTTCTTACAAGCTATATAAGTTATGATTATTTCAACTATTCTGTGGGATTTGACAATTAGCACCGATAGAGGCTTAAGATGGGGATCGACTCAAGGGGTCCTTATATAAAGCATTTTGTCTCTAAACTATATGCCACCATAGCATCATGATTATTTCCCTTGCTATACTAGTGGATCCATCTAATCATGTTATCTTGTTTGGTTTTCCTTGGCAAGTAGACCACACCTAGCCGGGGGGTGTCATGCCCGTTCCACCTTCCCGAGGGGGTGTCATGCCTTGGATTCCAAGTTGTAGCTACTTGGTCTATGTCAGTTGAGGTCGCTTCCCACACATGTATGTTATATATATTGTGTAAAGTGAATGATTTACAAGCATGTTTTATTATGAGCATTGATCATGCATGCCATATTGAGATTTCATATCTATTGCTTATGATTTGCATTTTGACTATATTGGTTTATGTCTTGTTACATTGCATCCCGCATACTTAGTATACTCAAATGTACTAATGCATACTTTATGCCTACATTATATTACCATGTAGGGACCAGAGCACCATTTGATCATCCTCCATGTCCCTAGTATGATCCTTTGAAGCAAGCTTCGATGAGTCCTCAAGTACGAGGACACTATCTTTATTACTCTTGCTATTTTGAGATTTCTTTATATTGAACACTTATTACTACGAGGGTGAGCCCGGAAAATGTCTTGGCCCACGCTCCATTCCATGTTAGAGGTGTTGTTGGAAATTTGGATGTACTTATGCTATGAGTTTGACTCTTTATGTTTTTTATTAATCTCAAGTTTTCCCATAGTCCCGCTTCCCTTTTTATTATATCTCTTATTGTTATTTCCATTGCTTCTGCAACATAGGATGTGTGATTGATATGCTAAGAGCTTTTTGGGTCGCTTTGGGTTCCCATTCGTCGTGTCATGTCTAGGCCCTAGGCTTGGGGTCGTGACAAACTAGGTATCAAAGCACTAGGTTGTTAATGGTCCTCATGGTCCAACACACCACATCATTTAGAGTATTATTCATTGTTGTGAAGCGCGCCGCAACTACAAATGGGAGAATATGAGGCGTTTTAGGAAATGTTTCTCTTCTTCATGGTCTATATCGTGCTTTAGATGTAAGTGTAAGGCTTTTCCCCTAATGAATGATCTTTACTCTTCTAGATCATGCTGATTCCAAGAGGGTGACTAAGGAGAGCCCCTACACCCAAGGAGCAACCGGCCCCTCCCGCTCCTCAAGCTCCTCAAGGAGGACGGGTAGTCCAAGATGACCTCCGAGATGCTATTACAATGTTGGCTCATGCTATGACCAAACAAATTAACCAAGGGGCCCAAGCCCCTCATGCTCCCACTCCAGTTTCTAGGGTGAGGGATTTCACAAGAATGAACCCACTGGAGTTCCATGGGTCAAAGACAGATGAGGATCCCAAACGATTCATAGAAGAGGTGTACAAGGTGTTATCCATCATGGGGGTCAATTAGGAGTAAAAGGAAGAGTTGTTGGCCTACCAACTCAAAGGGGTGGCTCAAATTTGGTTTACACAATGGAAGTTGGAGTAGGGGAATGATAATGCTATCCTTTGGGAAGAGTTCAAAGCCACATTCCTCAACTGGGTCTTTCCTATCGAGCTAAGGGAGGCTAAGATGATGGAGTTTATGAACCTTAAGCATGGTTCCATGAGTGTGAGGGAGTATGCCCTCAAGTTCAACAAGCTCTCTAAGTATGCTCCACAATTGGTTGCCAGTCCTAGATCAAGGATGAACAAATTTGTGTCGGGGGTATCTGACTTGGTCAATGAGGAGTGTCGTACTGCCATGCTAGTAGGAGATATGGACTTGTCTCGGCTCATGACTAATGTCGAGCAACTAGAAGGGAAAATCTTAGAAAAAAGAAGAAGTGGTGAGTCTAAGAGGGCTCGTTTTGAAAGTGGTTTCCAAGGTTTTAAGGGTGGTCAATTTCCTCAAGGCCACAAGTTCCAAGGCCAAGGGTCATCCAATGCTCTTAACAAGAGGTTTGCGAAAGATAGGGAGACCAACTCAAGATCCCAAGGTGGTAATAGAGGAATGACAAATCCTAGATGCCCAAGGTGTGAAAAGAATCATAGTGGTCCACGTTTGAGGAATTCTAATTCTTACTTTGGCTGTGGTAAAATGGGTCACAAAGTTATTGATTATCCTCATGCTCAAAACAAAGGTAGAGATGGTCATCCACACAAAGGTAGATATGGTCATCCACAAGGCCAAGGTGCAAATGCGGGTCCAAGGGCTAAGGGAGGCCAACAAGGGGGTGCTCCAAGGAAAAATAGATTCTATGATTTTCAAGGAACACAAGAGGCGGATGAAGTGCCCGATGTCATCACTGGTATGTTAAAGTTTTTTTATTTTGATGTGTATGCATTGATAGACCCAGGTGCCACTCTTTCTTTTATTACTCCTTTATTGCCAAAAAGCTTCATGTTAGTCCCGTATTGTTGTGTGAACCTTATGAAGTGTCAACCCCCATTGGTGAGTCCATTGTTGCTAAAAGAGTCTATAGAAATTGTCCCGTGTTCATAATGCATAAAGTCTTACCTTGTGATTTTGTTGAATTAGATATGATAGATTTTGACGTCACTTTTGGGATGGATTAGTTGCATGCATATTATGCTTATATTGATTGTAGAACCTGTAGGGTTAAATTCCAATTCCCTAATGAGCTCGTCCTTGAGTGGGAATGTCGTGATATAGTGGTCAAGGGTAGATTCATTTCTTACCATTAAAGCCTAAAACTTGATTTCTAAGGGTTGTCTTTATCATCTTGTGAGGGTTAGGGATGTTGAGTCTAAAGTCCTTCCTATTGATTCGGTTCTGATTGTTAATGACTTCCTTGATAGCTTTCCCGATGTGCTTCTCGGTGTTCCTCCCGAAAGGGAAATAGACTTTGGTATAGACCTCCTTCCCGATACTCAACCCATTTCCATTCCCCTTACCGTATGGCCTGGGCGGAATTGAAGGAGTTGAAGGATCAATTGACGGATTTGTTGGAGAAGGGTTTTATAAGGTCTAGTAAGTCACCTTGGGGTGCACCTGTGTTATTTGTGAAGAAGAAGGATGGTTCTCTTAGAATGTACATTGAATTATCAGGAACTTAATAGGGTTACTATAAAGAACAAGTACCCCCTACCAAGGATTGATGACCTTTTTTATAACATTCAACGGGCTAGTCATTTTTCTAAGATTGATCTTCAATCCAGATGCCACCAATTGAAGGTGAGGGAGTGTGATATTCCCAAGACGGCTTTTCGAACTAGGTATTGGCACTTTGAGTTTGTAGTTATGCCCTTTGGGTTGACTAATGCACCGGCTATATTTATGGATCTCATGAATAGGGTCTTTAAACCCTTCCTTCACATGTTCGTGGTGGTCTTTACTGATGATATCTTGATTTACTGCCATAGTGAGGAGGAGCATGTGAATCACTTGAGGGTGATGTTGCAAATCTTGAGGGAGGAGAAGTTGTATGCAAAATATGAAAAATATGAGCTTTGGTTAAAAGAGGCATGTGGTAGCGGGTGATGGCATTAAGGTGGACCCTAAGAAGATGGAGGTAATTAGGAATTGGCCTAGACCCTTGGCTCCCAGATATTAGGAGCTTCTTGGGTTTGGCTACTTATTACCGGAGATTTGTGAATGGCTTTTCTTCTATTGCTTCCCCTATGACAAAGTTGTTCCAAAAGAAGGAAAAATTGTGTGGACCGATGAATGTGAAAAGAGTTTTCAGACTTTGAACGATAAGCTTGTCTCTACTCCTATCTTGGCTCTACCGAAAGGGTTGATGGTATATTATGATGCCTCAAGAATTCGTTTGGGGTATGTTTTGATGCAAAATGGTAGAGTGATAGCATATGCCTCTAGGCAACTTAAGGTGCATGAGAAGAATTATCCCTCCCGTGATCTTAATTGGCGACCGTATTATTTTCTTTGAAAATTTGGCATCACTACTTGTATGGGGTTCATGTTGATGTGTTTCGTGTTTGCCTAAAAGGATCATAACTTGAGGCAAAGAAGGTGGTTAGAGCTCCTTAAAGGACTATGATATGAGTGTGCATTATCACCCTGGCAAAGCGGATGTTGTGGATGATGCTCTAAGTTGATTGTCCATGGGTAATCTAGCTCATATTGATGATGATGGCAAGGAGGTGGCTAGAGAGGTTCACCGGTTGGCTAGATTGGGGGTTAGGTTGGATGAAGTTGATAATGGTGGTGTAGTGGT
>JAPFFP010060302.1:0-27137 GCA_026153255.1 Solanum medicagineum | reverse complement strand
AAAAGATTGTCCAACAAAAGAACAAAGTATCCATAAAGAAAAGATAAGAACTGGGGTCAAAAGGGTCAAACATCATGTTCCTCAAGCACCAGTATCTGTCTGGTCAGCAAGATCCTGGTTCACGATCTCCTCCTCAGTAATCTGCGTTGCAGCTGTACGTCAACTACCCTCTCCATGTCAATGCTGCTGCTCCCTATCTCTCTGTATGTCCGCCAACAGGATCGACTCCCCCACCAACTCTTCCGGTATCAGTTCCTCTGCCGGGGCTGCTAGGTCATCAGGTCTATCCCTCTTCTGGCTCAACTCTGGGTCATCTATCTCAAGGGGCCTCTTCCCATGAGCATGAGGACGGTCATCTAGCCAGTCAAACACCTTATCGGCCGCCGGTGCCACCTCTGGACTGCAATAGGGGCTGCTAACATCTGTAATAAGTCGGCCTTGAACTTGGCCAACTCCTTATTCATCGCGCTCATGTCAGCAGGCCTAGAGCCCTCAAGTCTCCACTGGACTCTCGCCTCGAAAGCATCTACACGGGCATCTAACAATCTAACTCTCTCATCAACCAAATCGCAGGCGAATGCCTTTATCCTCTCCTATGAATCCCTAACGGTCTGGCTGACCCAAGGTTTGACCTGTTTTACTAAAGCCTGAAGTATGGACTCCACTGTAGCCACCCTGCTTACCAGTGCTTGAAAAGCAACAGTAGAGATAATAAAATCAACCTGTAATATAGATGTTGCTGGTGCTGGAGTACTGAAGGATGGCGTGGACTCAATCTCAACAGCTGGTGAAGGCTCTGTGCTGGGTGGAGTAGTGCTGGAGGTAGCTGGAATCGAACCCTAAGTCTGAGGCTCAATTGGGATTGGATTTGGGATGGCTGGAAGAGCTGCACGTGGTAGGGCCACCGGGTTCTCATCAGCCTTTATCAGGCTGGGATCCATAGTGCGCGTGGCCTCAATTTATTGGTCCCGATGGGAATCTATAGGCATACCTGCTGCACTGCATAATTGGTGGACCAAAACAAGGAATGGTAGTGAGGTGTGTGTCCTAACGGCGAACTCGTAGATGTGCTCGAACCAGGCCCAATCAATCTCATAACCAGCTAGAATGCTGGCTAATAACATTGCTCGGTCCAATATGATCACATTATCCATGAAAGTGGCATGGATACTCCAACGGATAATGGACCACCAAAACATGGCCTGAAAAGAGAGGTAGGCTTTAACTATCAGATCAGCGTGGTTTGTAACCCAAGTCGATTCATACCCCTCCTCACATATCTGGCTAGCTTTCCACAGTAGCAGCTCAGTCATGGCCCCAATATTGTTTCTAGTCACCGCTCTCCTCGTTTTATCGATACGACTGTCATACTCTGCGATGGACTGAGGCACTCTATAGGTGGGCCCAAACTAAATTCGTTGAATAGTCTCCTCTAAAATAGGAACTCTCCGACCCCGGACTGGCACGACCTGTAACCTTGGCGGCTCAATCGGCTTCTTGTTCTTCTGTATCCCTCGACAGAGTGTAGCAAGATAGGATGCATAAAATTCACGGACCACATAAGGGGCATACTTGCCCAGCTGCTGTGTAGTCCATTGTAGTCCGTTTCTGTCTATTTCCTCATCCAATCCTAGAACCTTATCTAACCCTGATACGTTCAATCTAGACTCCTCATGAAATTGCTGAACCGGTTTTTCCTATCTCTTGGGCTCTAACCCCTGGTCATATATCTCCTTCGTCCTTGGGACACACCATTTACGGTCGCCTGGGGGCTATGATTGGACTTCCTCTTGCTGAGCTTATGACCCCTCCTCAGAATCTAACTCGGTGTGTGTGGGGCTCATCTGTGGTGAGCTGCTCTCAGAACCATCACTGCTACCCTCCTTCTCAGACTGGTAGGGACTCTCAACTTCTACCGGGGCTATAGTAGTGCAACCTTGAGTTTGAGGCACATTAGCCTCAGGGTCTATCCAGACTCTGTGGACTTCCAGAGCCTTCCGATTGCTCAGTCTCGAAGGATTCGTCAATCAAACTCCAATGAAATGTCTGGATTGCTCGTTTGTCCTTTGGAGGCATTATATCTGCAAACCAACCACACAAAAACATGTGAGCTTCAAGATGTTTGACCAAACAATGATCACCTAACATAGAACAAGAAACGCAAACACTTAAACATAGAAGAAAAGCAAAACAGAAGAAAGATCACTGATGCAGTTGCAGGTCTGCAGATATGAGGTGCAGTTACAACTCGTAGGGGAACCTACAAGTCGTAGTCTGGCCTCGTACCTCTTTCCAGAGTTAATTTTTAAAACTTAGTCAGGCTTAAGAGACCCTTACTATAAGTCATAGCAGGTACTACGAGTCATATGTGGGTCTCGTATGAGAAACATGAAGGAACCACAGATGACTGTAACTTGCTACGAGGGACTACTATGACTTGTAGGGGAGCCTACGAGTCGTAGGGAGGCCTCGTAGCTGAAAAAAGAAGGCACCAGGAGTGCCTATCACTTTCCCACAAAAACCACAAGCTAAACAAACACAATTTAAGAGTTGGCAATTATAACAGCAATACAATAGATTTGACACCTAAATGGACCCACTACAGAATCAGACAGTTAGAACAACCATTACCCCCTAAAAATCGAAGTAAATTCCACATTATATCAAGCACATCCAAAGATAAATTCATCTCCAAACTTGCATTCCATTGAGGTGCAGGTGCAATTCAAACAATTTCAAGTAAGGCTAACAAGATGTGGCATATTAAAAACATACCCCCATTTCCCAACATTCCACTCCGAAAATAATGTGCCCATTGTTCAAACCATAATTAAGCACTTCATTCAGGGGACCACTTCTTTCACAACTATGACTACTCATACAAGATTTTCTAACAAAAATTACAAGAACAATTGTCATAACGAAGGGAAAACTAGTCCCTAAATAGAATCTGGGACCAGCATATGCGGTCCTTACAAACGTGGTCACTACTGACCTTCAGAGACCAGTTTAATCACTGTCTGTTTGCATGACCATTATATTTCTGGTCCTTAAATGCTTTTATGGACCAATTTTCTGGTGCCTAAATGAGACTAAATTTTGGTCATTTTACAGGTTTCTAGACTAGTAATAAAAGGGTCGTTAAACTATCCAGACCAATTAAAAGCTGGTCACTAATATATTTTCAAAAAAATATAAAATTTGTCATTAAACACATTTGCAGACCAGTTCTATAAATTATTTCATGACCAATGTTGGTTCGTAAATCATTTAGAACTCATATCGGATTTACTACTCCAAAAAAAAAAATAAAATTGACTAACGATCTAGTCCCTAAACAAAATTTAATTTGCACCTAAAAGATATGATAATTAATATAATGTTTTTGCTTTCATATATACAAAAAATTTAATTACAAAAACTATCAGTATTGATTAAGGCAATGTACATCAATGATGTATGATAGTCACAGTTATGTGTTCATAAAACCATAGCAAAAAGAATCACCTACTATAATCTAAAGTTGTCTTGAAATTCGCAGCAAAATGGCCAATCTATATATTGTCAAAGAATTGCTTCTTGTATACTTCAATCTCCAAAATCTGTAAAAGAATTAAAACTATCAATAAGACAAGCTATAAAATAAATAGAAGAAGCTATTAGATCAAATTACCATTTACAAATGCTCTTTCAAAGATCACTTGACTATACAAAGTTAGAAACATATTGTCATGAAATAATCTGAATTCGCTTAGAATAAATTTGCTATAATCATTGGCCAAAAACATATTAAGGAGTACATTTAATGCAATGAGTAATCTGTTATTTTAAGAAAAATCCTATTAAGTGCTTTCGTTAGCCATCGGTCGTGGATCAATCATTATCTATGAATCACAACTCAAAGAATGTGTCAATTATTACATAAATAATGATATACTAGTATATCACTGCATGCAATTTAAGAGAGGAAGAAGAGTTAACATGTTCTAAATGGTGTTTCTTATCCTTACTTGAGAAACTTGAAATAATCAAATGGATGTTTGTTCTCCGTAAAACATCATAGTTAAATCAGCTCAATACCATAACTTTAATTATTTCTTACAATTTATATTTTATATACTTTCAATCCACACATCTATATAAAAGGAGGATCTCCCTAGAATATGTGCCCAAAGAATGCTTCATGGATGATCTAGAAAAAATTTAAACCTGAGAATTATATGCATGATGCAGTTTTTTACCTTGAATAACATGCAACAGTTGGACTTCCCTCAGTTAAAAAGGTGTAACCACAAGCTTTGAGAAGTGAAACAAAAAGTGAAATTGGAGGAAAATAGTTTGCAACAAGAAGAGTGCAGTAAAGTAAAATTCTATCCTAAGGTTGGTTGTTTACTGCAGGCTAGCTACTACAAAAATAGTTTGCAACAAGAAGGGTGCTGCTACTAACTCTTTGTATCCATATGCATTGATGAGGATAATCTCTCCAGGACTTGTTCTTAAGTGTGGTATAGCAGGGAATGAATGTCTTAAATTAGAATAATTCTAGGGAATAACCAGAGCTAACATGGACCAGTAAGCTAAGGTAAATTGGATGGTGGCTAAAGCAATGGTGCGAAAATCTTCAAGATCACATTCATAGCTACTGTGTATTATTTCTGGCAAGAAAGGAACTGGATGATCTTTTCGAAGAAAGACAGATTGAAGAAACTATCCTAAGAGTGATTATCCAGGAGGTAAACATTCTCAGAAACTACTACATAGACGAGATCATAAAGCAGCTTTTCCTTAAAAAATATAGAAGATCAAAGTTCATTAAGCAGAGATAAAAGTTCTTGCCTTGTAAAACTTAACCTGAGTTAGTGTACTACAACAATATTGAATTATGTTGTACATGTTCTAAATGAGAAAATCAAAATCTATTCATAAAGAAGGCACCACTATAGGTTCTATATAAAATTACAGTTATCACTCTCAAGGTTGCAACAAAGATAATTCAAATATCTAACTTTTAATTAAGTCAAGATTCAGATCATACCGTACTCGAAGCTACTTATGATGACCAAATAAAAAGCTTCTCTTGAAAGATGAAAATCACATCCAACAATACATACAAGGCATGAAAATAGAACAAGAGTCATATGAAGACAACAGTAGGCCAACCTATGTAGACAATAGTAGCTCTCTTATGTATACTGAAATCACATCCAACTCATTGGATCTCACACCAGATAGAGAATAAATGAGCTTATGTAAAGAGCAATAGCCCTACCTAAACATAGATTTGTTCTCTAGCTAGCTGTATGGGGAAGACTACTTACAAAATCAAGACTGAGACACTTGAACGTATCTACCAACAGTGACAGATGTTGCTTATGGGACATAAAGAATACAAAAACACTTGTGCTCCTATGTGTAGTTTGTTCTTGGATCAAACCATTGAGAATCAATTTATCAAAATTGCCTGCAAATACCACTTCAACCTAGTTTTACTAAAAAACAATCAAGCTGGTGAAGTTAAAATTGTTCAGGGAAAAATTAGAAGGAAGCACCAAAATATTTCAAAAAAGAGCAACTACTTATGGAGCAGTTGTCTACAACACTTGTAAAGCTAAACACTGGACTACTTTCAGGTATCAGATGCTACTGCCTCAGACAATTTTGATATTGGTTAAGGACATCAAAAAAAGTCTAAACTTGTCAAAATCTTGTAGGAGAGCTTGTCATTGTAGAAGTTTTCATTCTCATATTATTTGTGTGAAGAAAGTAACAATTAAAAAGGCATTCAAAAAATCAAACTAAAGGTTACTATGCTGACGTATAATATATGAAACACATACTTCTAAAGTTCTTGGGATAACATAACTTCGATTCAAAATTGAAAGCTAGTCTCGAGTCAAAGCTGCAGAAGAAGATAGGACAAAAAAGAATGCTACTAAATAAAAATATTCAGCAACAGAGATCGTTAGAATCCTTAGGCTATTGAATCAAAAAAATTCAAAAAAATGTATTTGAGATGCTTTAATAGAAATCATCCACAACTTAGTTTCTTTCTTATCTAATATTTATAATGTCAGATTCGACATAAAAAATTGAATAAAATAATTATACAATAAAAGTTCATTTAAATTGAAAGCACAGAAACTAGGAACTTAAATGAAGGACTCTAATGATAAAAATATTCCACCAATTAATAATCTGATAAAGAAAATAAATAGCAATGACAGTCCTAAAATTTTTTTTTTTGCACTTCCAGCATCTTATGAAACCCTAACAGAGAAATTCAAAAACTTATCTCCTCTTTTACCTTCAACTCCTAGTTCAACATACAAAACTATTATTTTTAGTCTAAACATGATAACATCTGTACCTGTACGAGTCCAATCACATAATAATGAATCATCACAAAGGAAAAATAGGAGATTTTTTTAACTTTTACCAGAAAAGAAAAGTAGGTGATGAATCAAGAAGAAACTTACCTTTGATTTTGATACCACCAGTAGAGGACAAGTTTTGCTTCCATTAATGTCTTCAAGCTTCCATATGTGTATGGATTTAGGATATTCGAAGTGTATTAAGACAAAGATGAAGCGTCTTCACTATCTTACAATATTGTTGTTAGACAGGTCTAGACAAATCTAGAGAGAGAAAAAAATTGATATCTTTAGCCATGGATTTGGGTGTTTTAGTTTATATCTATAGAGAGAGAACTTTTTTTAGAAGTTTTTAGCATTTTGACTTTTTGTTCCCGCTACTGGTATATTTGGTCCCGCTCAAATATTTTAGTTTAGAGATCAGTTTTTTAATGTTTTTAAGGAATTAAATAACCAATTAGAGACCAATAAACAATGTCATCCTTACAAGTGTATTTTAGGGGTCATATTTATAACTTGTCACTAAATTTTGGTCCTTAATAACATGTTTTCTTGTAGTTAATGATCAAACCATAACAAAATTTTAAAGCACTCATACCCTACATTTCATCTCTAAACACAACATTATAACATGGGTATGACTCCTCATGATTGAACCAAGCACATAGTCATCTCAAGAGTAAAATTCACCAAAATAAAGCACTAAAATTAATCACGAAGCTTACCCAATGAGAGAAGAATCAAACTACTGCAAAGTAGAGAGTAAAAGATGCAGAAAACCCTAGAAAATAGTGTCCTCACCGACATACTCACCAGAAAATGACGTGGGTAACCAGATTTTGATCCGAATAGTGAATGGGGGGAAAGTTTTTGGGATTTCTGACAGAATTATGGTGTAGAAATGAAAATGGGGGTCGAATTTTATTTTGACCCCCTTTTATAGAAAACCAGGTCACCCTTTAAAAAGTTGCAAATTAGGGCTACGAGAACCTGACTACGAGTCGTAAGGTGATCTACGACTCGTAGGTCCCGATCTCGTAGCAGATCCAACACTTTTGACAATTTAGAATACATACCTGGGCACGAAAACCCCACTTACGACTCGTAGGAGACCCTACAAATCGTAAGGTTGGATCGTAGTGTGTGTGCCAACTACTGATGCTCACTGTTTCCCTCTACGAGGAATAACTACAAGTTGCAGTGGTGACTACGATTCACAGGCCTGCTCGTAAAGGCTACTCCAAGTGCCATTTTCTCACATCTTCAGTTCTTTAATTTCCACCTACATACCAAATCTCAAAACACAACTATATTGAAAATACTACAACTACATCGATGTCTTTCAACTTAAAACAAGCAAACACCCTACTATCTAAAAATTCCAACAAAACCAAAAAAACTTAAAACAAAGCAACAGTTATCAAAGATGCTTGGGTTGCCTCCCAATAAGCGCATTGTTTAACGTCATGGCTCGGCTTTTTCATCATCCTTCATCAACAATCACCAAGGATCAACACCTTACTCTTCAATTCATCCAGGTGTTTCATTGCCTGATGGATGTCGAACACTACTTCTGCATCATTTACTCTAACTCGTAGTTGACCCGAATCCATATCCAGGAGAGCTCTCCCATTGGACAAAAATGGTCTTCCCAATATAATGGGCACCTCGAAATCAACTCACAATCAAGGATCACGAAATCCGCAGGAAATATGAATTTATCGACTTTAACAAGCACATCAAGAAGCACTCCCTACGGCTTTTTGATGGTTCGATCTTCCATTAGCAACTGCATTTTGGTCAGGGTGGGAGTGCCAAGCCCAAGGGTTATGAATACGGCAAGAGGCATTAGATTGATGCTCGCTCCTAAATCACACAATGCTCTTGTAAATTCAGCATCAACAATGGTGCAAGGGATGGTTAATGCACCGGGGTCCTCTCATTTTTGAAAAGGCATTTGGTCATGATTGCACCACATTGTTGGAGCTCCTGTGAGAACTCTTGGCTCAAAGTGCATTTCTTTGTCACCAAATCCTTCATATACTTGGCATACTCGGGCATCTTCTCCAAAGCTTCTAAGGGGGGAATTTTGACGGATAGCTGCTCTCAACATCCAAAAGAAAGTGTTTGAATTTACCTTGCTCTTCCTTTTTCTTAAGCCTTTGAGGGAAAGGTGGAGGAGGCCTTGGAATTGATTTTAATTTTTCATGCTCAATTACTTCTTTTCTTTGCATCCCAACAATCTCCGGACCTTCTGCCTCAACCACAACTTCACCACCAAGACCCTTTTCATCAACTTCATCCATAATCACCGGCATAGGGGGATATATAGCGCTTTTTCCACTTCGAGGCATGACTGCCATATAATGCCCTTCATTTTTAGGGTTTTGAACCGTATTGCTTGATAAGGTGCCCTTTTGGCGTTGGTTCAATTGTGAAGAAAATTGAATAAATTGTTGTTCTAGTTGCTTAATCGTCACCGAGTGAGACTCTATTTTTTTATTAATACCTGAAATATCCACTTTCATCTCATCTTGGTGATCGACTCTCTTTAGCACCTTGTTAAACATCTCTTCAAGCCTAGAAGTGCTTGATATTGCATCACGGTTATGGGACGACATATAAGGACCATACCTATAACCATCTCTTCTACCCTATTCGGCATCCAACATCCTCTCTTTTTCATAGTAACCACCTCGGTTATCTCAATAAGCAACACCACAGTTGTAGTTCTAACATTGATTCCCAGAACCTTGCCTCCAATAGTCCGAGTTGGACCCCTGGGGGTTATTCCGAAAACATGCCGCTTGATTACTCACAAAACAAGCATCTTCGTCAAAGAATGGATCTTCGTAGTTGGGAGCCTTAGGAGGTTGGTTAGTGACAACTTTGACACTTGCTTGGATTTGCTTCAAGAACAAGTCCATACTTGTGCTAAGTTGAGCAAGCTACTCCATGATCTCTTCATTGACCTTTTCTTTCTCATTGTTGGTGTTGATCGAACAAGAAGTTTTCATTGCACCTCGCTCTCGTTGACCCGATGCTCGGTTGGTTTTAACCACTTGCTCTATCCTTGTAGCTATCAATGCAAAAGGTTGGTTAAGAAACATGCCTCCCATGATTGTGTCGGCGCAAGCTTGACTGTTCTCATCAAGTGCCCGATAGAAAATCTCAACCAAGACATCATCAACAATCTTGTGATCAGGGACCATCCTCAAGCATTTGTTAAATCTCTGCCATGTTGTTCTAATAGAGTCACCCGACAATTTCTCAAAGTTGTTTATTTGATCCTTGAGCTTCAACTTCTTAGATCTTGAGAAATATCTTTCAAGAAACACTCTCTAAAGCTCTGCCCAACTTGATATTGTACCCGAAGAAAGCTCAGACAACGACATAGCTATATTCCCAGTCAGTGACAATGGAAACACCCACAAACCAATGGCATCAAGAGAAAGATTTTGTGTCCCCATGACACATTTGCAAACAAAACTAACGTTATGGATATGACTGTAGGGATTCTATGAAGGCAGCCGTGTGAATAACCCACAGTTTTGGAGCATTTGAATTAATCCACTTGACATCGAGAATTTAGCGTCTGCCAGTAGTAGGGATAACACTATTGCACCAGTAACGTCCATAGTCATAGGGTTCAAATAATATTGGTTCCGTCCATAAGCGTTCTCGTTGAAGTCTCTAAGCTATGGCCAGTTATCCCTTGGTGATGGATTCTCCTCTCTTCCCATATCATCATTCATATTCATTTCTTCCTCAACTGCGATATCCTCATTCAATTGAGCCATTCTTCTAAAGAGTTGATGGATCTCCAAATTGATCAGAACTAAGGGATTCCTATGGCTCCTGGTGTTGTGAATACAACCTAGTACACCCTGCAATTAAAATCAAAATACAAAAATAAAAGCAAAAGTAAAATACAAGTGAAACACCCCAAAAAGTGCCCAAAAACGTGCCTCGGAATGCCCAGAATTTTGATTTCCGTATATCTAAAGATCCATTCATTATTTCAAAAATTGGACTCCATATTTGAGATTAGGGGGTCAAAATTAGGTAAAAAGGGGTCTAGCCTCGATTTAAGAGCGAAAAAATAGCAATAATAAATTTTTAAGGACAATTTCCAATTAATTGTTCACGATGCTTTCGCGACACGCCTTGGGCGCGCTATAGTACAAATCCCTCTCCGCGTCCTCTTCGCGATGCAGAGATGTGTTTTTCGCTTGGAAGGTTTTCTTATGCAGCCCAAAATATTCTAAGTGTTGGACCCAAGTTTCCCAAACGTGGTTTTATCTATACTTAGTCAAATTTCACTCTTATATCATCCTAAACATTTCTAATACCCCCCAAAACACTTATCCATACTTTCATTACAAATTCCAAGACTCAAAACTCTCATCTGGATTTAAGGGTTCTCTTCAAGCTTCAAGTCTCCATTGTCAACCTTCACCAAGAACTTCTCCAAAGCTAAGGTATGTGGTGTCGAACCATTGGGTTTTTCCATCCATGGTGCCTAGGTCTCTTACTAATATTGCATGATTGAAAGTTAATTTTACATGTGAGTCATATATAATGAGAAATTTACTGCATAGTGATATTTAGTTCATGAATGTATGGTTGTTTTAGCATGTTTTGAGCTTCAAATCTTGGATCTAATGTTGGATTTGATGAGGGGTTTTGATGTGGATGTCTTGGTAGTTTGCAAGGTGTTGATTGATGGTTTTACAATAGATTTTCTTGCATGATTTCATCTCTAAATAGATGGCCTTTTACCCCCATTACACACCCCAAGGTGTTTGATAAAATGTCCGTTTATGGTTTCATGAGGAAATGAAGGTCCAGAGTATGAGATATGATATGAATGATATTATGATGATGAAATGAGATTATGTATATGACTATTCCTATACGAAATGTTGCACTACAGCCTATGATAAATCCTATATAAAGTGTTTCATTAGACCATGCCCGATCTGGGAGGACAAGAACCTTGGGTAACCATGTTGGGGGTTTATACTCATCAACCATGCGAGGGGTTTATACTTCGTAACCATGTTGGTAAGGTGTGCTTACGATAAACCATATGAGGGGTTTATACCACACAACCACCAAGGGGTTTATACCTTGAATAGCTAGCTTGGTCTCTTATACACCTATGATATTCTATATGAGAATGGATTACTTAATCATGTTTTACTTATGCATAGATCATACATGTTATATTGATATATCATATCTATTGCCTATTGTTATGCATGTTGACTATAAAGCTTATCTCTTTTTTGTATTGGATCCTACATACTTAGTACATTCAAACATACTAATGCATACTCTTTCCTACATGATATTACCATGTATGAACTGGTGCCCAAGTTGATCATCCTCCTGTGGCTAGACGGTGTTATTCCAAGCTTGTCGATGAGTCCTCCATTTTGGGGACTTTGGTTTATGTTTTTCACTTATCTATGTATTGAGACATTATCCTATGTTCTACTTGATTATGAGGGTGAACCCGGTTACTTTGTATTGGCCCCCGCTCTATCTATGTATGTAGAGGTGTTTGTTGGACAAGTTATATATTTTTGACATGAGTTATGATTCCTTGTCTCTTGATCTTGATATGTTGCAAAGCTTTCCCTTAGCCCTAATGCCCCATTCTGTTCTACATGTCTTTTATATGCTTCGCGACCAAGGATGTGTAATGACAAGTTAAGAGGCTTGTTTGGAGTTCCTTCGGGTTCTCTATTTGTCGTGTCACGTCTAGACCCTAGTTTTGGGACGTGACAAACTTGGTATCAGAGCGCTAGGTTGATAGATCCTCGATGTCCAACACACCACATCGATTAGATTCCTATTCATGCTTGTAAAGCGCGCCATCACTATGAATTGGGGGCTGTGAGACATTTTAGGAAATATTTCCCTTCTTCATGTTCTAAGTCATGCTATAGAGTTATGATAAGTTTTTTCCCTCTAACGATTGTTCTTTGCTATGCTAGATCACACTGAATACTAGAGGAAGATGGGCCCAAACTTTCGAGGAGCAACCTACAAATGGTGAGCTCCGGGATGCTCTTACTATGCTTGCCCAAGTAGTGGCCAACCAAGTCCAACAAGGGGCCTAAGCCCCTTATGCTAATACCCCGGAAGCTAGGGTAAGAGACTTCATGAGGATTAATCCTCTGGTTTTTCATGGGTCAAAGGTGGATGAAGATCCACAAGAGTTTATTGATGAGGTCTACAAAATCTTGTCTATCATAGATGTTGGGACAAATGAAAACACGGAGTTAGCGGCGTACCAACTCAAAGGGGTGACCCAAATTTGGTTTGATCAATGGAAGAGTGAGAAGGGTAATGGCTATGTGGTGCTTTGGGAGTAATTCAAATTGGCCTTCCTTAATCGATTCTTCCCTCTTGAGTTTAGGGAAGCAAAGTTGGTTGCATTTATGAACTTGAAAGAAGGTGCTATGAGTGTGAGGGAGTATGCCCTCAAATTTAATCAACTTTCAAAGTATGCTCCTCACTTGGTGGTCGATCCTAGGTCAAGGATGAATAAGTTTGTTATGGGTGTTTTCGACTTGGTAAGTGAAGAATGTCGATCCGCCTTGCTTATTACTGATATGGATTTGTCTCGGTTGATGACCTATGCCGAGCAAATGGAAGAGAGAAATTGATAAAGAAGAGGGGCCATGAGGCTAAGAGAGCTCGATTTGAGGGCAAGTTCCGCAAGGGTACTAGATTTCGTCAAGGCCAATGGCATCCTCATGCTACTAATAGGGGGTTTGCCAATGACCTCCTTAGGCCACAAGGTGTTGTTGGGATGGTTCCTAACGATGTGTGCCCTAAATGTGGGAGAAGCCATGGAGGCCCATTTTTTAGGGGTTCTAATTCATGCTATGAATGTGGGGAGCTTGGTCACAAAAAATAGATTTTCCAATAAACCGTGGCAAGGTTCGAAGTGCTAATGCGGTCCCATTGGGTAGAGGTGGTCCTTAAGGTGGTGCCCCAAGGCATAATCGATTCTATACTCTACATGAGAGGCAAAGGGTTGGAGAAGTCCCCGATGTTGTTACCGGTATGTTGAAAATCTTTGATCTTGATGTATATGCTTTGATTGATCCAGGTTCCACCCTTTCATTTGTTACCCCTTTGGTTGCTAAAAAGTTCCATCTTGAGTCGGAATTGTTGCATCAGTCATATGAGGTGTATACTTCTATTGGTGCATCTATTGTCGCTAAGAGGGTATATAGAAATTGTCCAGTTTGCATCTTGCATAAAATCTTACCTTGTGATCTTGTTGAATTAGATATGGTTGATTTTGATGTTATTCTTGGGATGGATTGGTTGCATTCCTACTATTCTTCTATTGATTGTACAACCCGAAGGGTCAAGTTTCAATTGCCAAATGAACTTGTCCTTGAATGGGAAAGTCATGATGTGGTAGTGAGGGGTAGGTTCATCTCATGCATTAAAGCTCATAGGTTGATTTCCAAGGGGTGATTGTATCATCTTGTGATGGTAAAAGATGTGGAGTCCAAAGTCCCTTCCATTGAGTCAGTCCCTGTTGTAAATGAGTTTCTTGATATCTTCACAAACGACTTTCCCAGTGTCCCTCTCAAAAGAGAGATAGATTTTGGCATAGATCTCCTTCCTGACACTCAACCTATCTCCATTCCCCCTTACCTTATGGACCCGAAGGAGTTGAAGGAATTAAAGGAGTAATTGAAAGATTTGTTGAAAAAGGGATTTATTTAGACCTAGCCAATCACCTTGGGGTGCACTGGTGTTATTTGTAAAGAAGAAATATGGGTCACTTATAATGTGCATTGACTACCGATAACTCAATAGGGTCACTATAAAGAATAGATATCCTCTTCCAAGGATTGATGACTTGTTTGACCAATTGCAAAGAGATAGTTTCTTCTCTAAGATTGATCTTTGGTCCGGGTACCGTCAAGTGAGGGTGAGGGAGTATGATATTCCCAAGATGGCCTTTCGGACTAGATACAGGCATTATGAATTTGTGTTGATGTCCTTCGGATTGACTAATGTGCCAGCCATTTTCATTGACCTAATGAATAGGGTCTTCAAACCCTACCTTGATTCCTTTGTTGTGGTCTTCATTGATGATATTTGGATCTATTCCTATAGTAGGGAAGAGCATATGGGCCACTTGAGGGTCGTGTTGCAAAGATTGAGGGAGGAGAGATTGTATGCTAAATATGACAAGCGTGAAATTTGGTTAAAGGAGGTTGTATTCTTAGGTCATGTGGTGTTGGGGGGTGGTATAAAAGTAGATCCTAAGACAAAACGATGTGGTTAGGAATTGGCCTAGACCATTAACCCCATCGAACATTAGGAGTTTCTTTGGCCTTGTGGGTTACTATAGAAGATTTGTGAATGGATTCTCCTCCATTGCTTCTCCTACGACAAAGTTGTCTCAAAAGAAGGTGAAGTTTGTGTAGACCGATGAATGTGAGAAAAGTTTCCAAACATTGGAAGATAAACTTATGTCTGCTCCTATATTGTCACGACCGGATGGGCTTGAGGGTTTTGTGGTGTATTGTGATGCATCTAAAGTTTGTTTGGGTTGTGTGCTAATGCAAAGTGGTAAGGTCATAGCCTATGCTTCAAGACAACTCAAAGTGCATGAAAAGAACTACCGTACCCATGATCTTGAATTGGCCACTGTGGTGTTTGTATTAAAGATTTGGCATCATTATTTGTATGGGGTTCATGTTGATGTTTTCACTTATCACAAGAGCCTTCAATATGTCTTCACTCAAAAATATCTTAACTTGAGACAAAGAAAGGGGCTAGAACTCCGTAAGGACTATGACATGAGTGTGCATTACCATCTGGGTAATGCAAATGTTGTGGCGGATGCTTTGAGTCGGGTGTCTATGGGTAGCCTAGCTCATGTTGATGTTGGTGATAGGGAGATCGCTAGAGAGGTGCATAGATTGGCTAGATTGGGGGTGACCTTAGAAAATGTGGGTCATGGTGTGGGTGTTGTTGATGGTTCCGAATCTTCTTTGATTGATGAGGTGATAGCAAAACAAGACCTAGACTCCTCCTTGCTTGAATTCAAGGCCTTGGTGAAAGAGGGCAAAATAGAGGTTTTCTCCCAATGGGGAGATGGGGGCTCTTAGATACTAAGATAGGTTGTGTGTGCAAAGTGTTGATGGTTTGAGGGAGAGAATTCTTGATGAAGCCCATAATTCCTCTTATACCATCCACCTCGGCTCCACCAAAATGTATAGAGACTTGAGGGATTTGTATTGGTGGGGAGGCATGAAGAGGGACATTGCTAAATTTGTTTTCGCTTGCCATAGTTGCCAACAAGTCAAGGCCGAAAATCAAAGACCGGGTGGTCTAACCCAAGACATAGAGATTCCCACTTGGAAGTGGGAGGTGATTAACATGGATTTTGTGCTTGGGTTGCCTAAGACTAGAAAATATTTTGACTCCATGTGGGTGGTGGTTGATAGGATGACGAAATCAGCTCACTTTCTGCCGGTCAAGACTACATATGGGACTGAAGAGTATGCAAGGTTGTACATCCATGAGTCAGTGAGGTTACATGGGGTTCTTTTATCCATCATATCAGATCGGGGTGCACAATTTACTTCACTATTTTCGAGATCTTTTCAAAAGGGTCTCGGTACCAAAGTTCACCTTAGTACAGCCTTCCACCCTCAAACAGACGGGCAAGCCAAAAGGACAATTCAATAACTTGAGGATATGCTTAGGGCTTGTGTCTTAGAGCTTAAAGGTAGTTGGGATGACCATCTTTCATTGATTGAGCTTTCCTACAATAATAGCTATCACTCTAGCATCGATATGTGTCCATTTGAGGCTCTTTATTGGAGACGTTGTAGATCACCGGTGGGTTGGTTTGAGGTTTGAGAGGTAGCTTTTTTGGGGCTAGATCTGGTTATGGAAGCTCTTGAGAAGGTTAAGATGATTAGGGAAAGGTTTAGTACAGCCCAAAGTTTACAAAAATCCTATGCCGATGTGAGAAGAAGATACCTAGAATTCTAAGTGGGTTATTGGGTTTATTTGAAGGTTTCTCCAATGAAAGGTGTAGTCTTGGTAAAAAAGGAAAGTAGATTCCAAGGTATGTTGGTACTTATGAGGTGATTAAGAGGGTTGTCAAGGTAGCTTATGACTTGAAGTTTCCTAGTGAAATGAATTCGGTCTATCCGGTGTTCATTGTCTCTATGTTGAGAAAATGCCTTGGTGATCCTAATGCCATTGTACCTCTTAATGTTACGGATGATTTGAAGGATAACTTAACTTATAAGGAGATCCTTGGTTAGATCTTGGATAGGCAAGTAAAGAGATTGAGGAACAAAGAAGTGGCATCCGTTAAGGTCCTTTGGAGGAACTAACAAGTCAAAAGTGCTACTTGGGAGGCCGAAGCGGACATGCAAAAGCGGTATCCTTATATTTTCTACACCACTTAAGCCTAAGGTACTGATCCTAAGTCTCATATGGGATTTCAAGTTCTACATTTCAACCCCTATGTCATTCATATGCATTCATATTTAAGCTGGTAAACTTATGATGATTGTACACTTATGTTGAGGATTTGAAAATTGTATTTTACATGTTATGTTGCATTCTCTTTGGGGCTGATTCATTCATGATCACTCTTGTCTTGTATATCTCTTTTACATTCGAGGACGAATGTTTCCAAGGGGTAGATATTGAACAACCCCAAAAAGTGCCCAAAAACGTGCCTCAGAATGCCCAAAATTTTGATTTTTGTATATCTAAAAATCCATTCGTTATTTCAAAAATTTGACTTCATATTTGTGATCATAGGGTTAGAATTAGATTAGAATAGGTCTAACCTCGATTTAAGAGCAAACGAATAGCAATTATAAATTTTTAAGGGATGATTTCCAGTAAGCTATTCGTGATGCTTCTACAACGTGCCTTGGGTGCGCTTTAGTACAAATCCCTCTCCACATCCTCTCCGCATTGAGGAGATGTGTTTTTTGCCTGATAGTTTTTCTTATGCGGCCCAGAATTTTCTAAGTGTTGGGCCCAAGTTTCCCAAACTTGTTTTTATCTATATTTAGTCAGGTTTCACCCTTATATCATCCTAAACATTTCCTAATACTCCACAAAACACTTAGCCATACTTTTACTCCAAATTCCAAGACTCAAAACCCTCATCCAGATTTAAGGATTCTCTTCAAGCTTCAAGGCTCCATTGTCAACCTTCACCAAGAACTTCTCCAAAACTAAGGTATGTGGTGTTGAACCATTGGGTCCTTCCATCCATGGTGCCTAGGTCTCTTTGTTTCTAATATTGCATGATTTAAAGTTGATTTTACATGTGGGTCTTGTATATTGAGAAATTTACTGCACAGTGATTTTTAGTTCGTGAAAATATAGTTATTTTAGCATATTTTGAGCGTCAAATCTTGGATCTAATGTTGGATTTGATGAGGGGTTTTGATGTGAATGTCTTAGGGATGTTGCAAGGTGTTGATTGATGGTTTTGTAATGGATTTTCTTGCATGATTGCATCTCTAAATTGCATGGTTTTTACCCCCATTACACACCCCCAAGGTGTTTGATAAAATGTCCGTTTATGGTTTCATGAGTAAATGAAGGTCCAAAGCATGAGATATGATATGAATGATAGTATGATGATGAAATGAGCTTATGTATATCATTATTACTATATGATATGTTGCACTAGAGCCTATGATAAATCCTATATAAAGTGTTGCATTAGACCATGCCCGATCTGGGGGGCAAGATCCTTGGTAACTATATTGGGGGTTTATACTCATCAACCATGCGAGGGGTTTATACTTAGTCACCATATTGGTAAGGTGTGATTACCATCAACTATGTGAGGGGTTTATACCACACAACCACCAAGGGGTTTATACCTTGAATACCTAGTTTGGTCTCTTCTACACATATGATATTGTATATGAGTATGGGTTACTTAAGCATGTTTTACTTATGCATTGATCATACATGTTACATTGCTATATCATATTTATTGCCTATTGCTATGCATGTTAACTATGAATCTTATCTCTTGTTGCATTGCATCCCACATTCTTATTACATTCAAATGTACTAACTCATACTCTTGCCTACATGATATTACCATGTAGGAACCGGTGCCCAAGTTGATCATCCTCCTCCTCCACGTGACTAGATGGTGCTATTTAAAGCTTGTCGATGAGTCCTCCATTTTGAGGACTTTGGTTTATGTTTTTCCTCTTATCTATTTGTTTGAGACACTATCCTATGTTCTACTTGATTATGAGGGTGAGCCTAGTTACTTTGTCTTGGCCCCCGCTCTATATATGTATATGGAGGTGTCTGTTGGACAAGTTATGAATTTATGACATGAGTTATGATTCCTTGTCTCTTGATCTTGATATGTTGCCAAGCTTTCCCTTAGCCCCAATTCCCCATTCTATTCTACATGTCTTTTATATGCTTCTGAGACCAAGGATATGTAATGACAAGTTAAGAGGCTTGTTTAGGGTTCCTTCAGGTTCCCTGTTCGCCGTGTCACGTCTAGGCCCTAGGCTTAGGTCGTGACAACAAGAGAGTCTAGAAATTAACACTTGAACTAACTAATAATGAAATCAAGTCAAAACATAGCTGTATTCCCCGTCAACGGTGCCATAATGTTTTGATAATATTCACGCTTCATTAAGAAAGTGGTTGTTGTCAGCAATTAACCTAACCGAGGTTAGGGTCGAATCCACAGGGAATACGGGGTTTGATTACAATAATTCACTATGAATCGTTTCAGGTATCTATAACTAGAGTCTCTAAATAGGGAGGTTTATGATTCAAGAACAAAAACAAAAATAAACACTACACTACAGTGCGATAAAAAACTTAATTTTAGGGACAACTTGGGAATTGTGTTCCCCATGGTTCGTTGAATCAATTACCCTAGCAAACATAACTACATTTGGAGATTCGCATGCAGGATGGTAACCTAAGTTATTCCAGCCCTCTTGTGAAGGTGAAGGTCGAATTTTACCATGGCGCTTGGTCAGCAACCTTGGTGTGCCAACTAGCGGTTACCTATTATCCCAGTCAACCTCCCCTTGGTTAGGTTTGATTGATTAGACGAGAACATATCAATCAAATACTGTCATCTACTTCCCTTTTCTTATTCATCACTACCTTGGTTGGTATCATAATAATAGGTAGGTTTTGGTGTTGGGCACCACCAAACAACAATCAAAATGAAGTAAAGTAAACAATACATGCAACACCCCAATCATAGAAATGCAATAAATCTAGGTTATCTCGAGTCAACTACCCATGGTTCCAACAACCCCAAGTTGTGGGTGCTTAGCTACTCATGGCTAAAGCAAAACCAACAAAAACGCAAAGACAAGACATAGTTAAGAGTTTTACACAAAACAATGAAGAAAGACAAGACCACAAGTTGCAAAACTACAAGCTTGATATATTGAGAATGAATACAATATGGGATTTGCACTCCCCTAAAGTGGGATTTCCAAGATAAAATGAAAATCTAAGCTAAAACTCTAAAAGTATTCTCGAGAGTATAGTCAAAGATGATGTTCTATTCTGAATTTCAAATCCCCTCTCCTAAACCTCTAACTTAATGTATTTATAGTGCTTACAAAATAACCATAAAAAGTACACAAAAAACTAGCAGACAGCTGGTAAATCTCGCAGGTATGACTCGTAGGGTGACATAGGAGTCGTAATCTAGGTCTTGTATTAGGTTTTTGGCATCTTAGACTCAACTGGTATGACCCTCTGGCGCGCTTCACAACCATGAATAGGACTTTAATCGACGCGGTGTGCTGGACTCCGACGATCTATCAAACTAGTGCTCTGATACCAAGTTTGACACTACCCAAGCCTTGGGCTTAGACGTGGCACAGCGCAAACCCAAAGGGACCCCCAAGTAAGCCTCTTAGAACATCATTCACATCCTTGGTCACGGAAGCAATAGAAACACATAAAAGAGTAAGAATAGGGGCAACGAGACTAAGGGAAAAGCTTGCACAACGTCAAAACCAAGAGAAAAGAAACAAGGTCATATCATAGACATCAAGAACAATAGAGTCAAGGATTTTCATATAGATACATAACTTCTCCAACAAAAACCCCTAATACATAGATAGGGGGGGCCAAGACAAAGCATCCAGGCTCATCCTCATAGTCAAGATAGAAAATAAAGAAAATTTTCTCAATACCTAATAAAAACAACATAGACTAGGGTCCTCGAAGTGGGGGACTCACCACAAGCTTGAGTAGTATCGATCTAGCCATGTGGAGGAGGAGGATGATCAACTTGAGCACCAGTACCTACATGGTGATATCATGTAGGTAAGAGTATGCGTTAGTATGTTTAAATGTACTAAGTGTGTAGGATGCAATGCAACAAGAATTAGAAATCATAATCAAAATGCGTAACCTTAGGCAATAGACATAATATAACAATATGATATGTAAGATCAATGCATAAGTAAAACATGCTTAAGTAACTCATGCTCATATAGGATATCATATGTGTAGAAGAGACCAAGCAAGATTTCCAAAGTACAAACCCCTTGGTAGGTTAGTGATGATAGTACCCATCACCCTAGTGTGTGAGGTACAAACCCCTCATCAAGGTTAGTGATGATAGCACCCATCACCCTAGTGGTTGAGACATTAACCCCTCAACTAGGTTACCCAGATCGGGCATGATCTAATGCAACACTTTATATATAGTATATCATATACATAAGCTCATTTCATCATCATATAGTCAATTATATCATATCTCATACTTTGGACCTTCAACTCCTCAAAAAACCATATCCGGACATTTTAACAAACACTTAGGGGGTGTGAAATGGTAATATAAAACCATGCAATTTAGAGATGAATTTATGCAAGAAAATTCATTGTAAAACAATCAATCAACACCTTGCAACACACCCAAGCAATATATATCAAAACCTCTCAACAAATCTTACAATAGACCCAAGATTTATAGCTCAAAACATAGCAAAACAGTCAAAACTTTACATAGCTTTACATAGTTCATAATATTAAACCCATTTGTAAAATCAACTTTAAATCATGAAAATTGAGTAAAACGGACATTAGGGCACCATGGGTGGAAGGAATCAAGTGCTAAAACCCACATACCTTAGCTTTGAAGAAGCGCTTGATGAAGATTGAAAATGGAGGCATGAAGCTTGAAGAAGAACCTTAAAGGAAAACCTTACCTTAGAATGATGGTTTGAGACTTGCATTTGGGAGTGAGAATATGGCTAAGTCTTTGAGTGAGTATTGTGAAGTCTTTAGGATGATATGAGGGTGATATAAGGCTAAGCATAGGTAAAAATGTATTTGGGAACACTTAGGCCCAAGACCACAAAGTCTTGGACCGACATAGAAATCACTGGCAAAAAAATACACAGGTCTGTGTCTGCTCACAGATGCGGACCTATCCTGGAGGTCATATTAACACATATCCGCGACAGCTGCACATTGCAGTGCTGTCGTAGATGGATTCTGGACATGAAAATTTATGAAAATTGAAATTGCTAATCGCTTGCTCTTAAATCAAGATTCGACCATTGCCCTCCTAATTTGGACCCCTTGTACAAGAATATGAAGTCGGGTTTTTGATATCGCACATGAATTTTGAGATATATGGAATTTAAAATTCTGGGCATTATGAGACACATTTTTGGGCACTTTTTGGGGTCGTTTCAATATCTCCCCCTTAGGAACATTCTTCCCTGAATGTAAAAGAGACATACAACAAATGAGAGTAATCAAGGATAAATCAACCCCAACAATAATACAATATTACATTTAAACACCATTTTCAAAACCTCAACATAGGTGTAAAATCATCATAAATTTGTCAACTTAAACATGGATGAATATGAATGACATAGGGGCTGAAAAATAAGACTTGAATTCATTTAGGGACTTACAATTGATACCTTAGGCTTGAGTGGAGTGAAAAAGATGAATATACTACCTTTGCATGTCCATTTCGGCCTCCCAAGTAGCACTTTCAACTTGTTGGTTTCTCCAATGGACCTTAACGGATGCCACCTCCTTGTTCCTCAATCTCTTTACTTGTCTATCCAAAATCTGAAGCAAAATCTGCTCATGAGTCAAGTAATCCTCAACAACACCCATAACATCAAGAGGCACAGTAGCATTAGGATCACCAACACATTTTCTCAACATAGAGACATGGAACACCGGGTGAATCGAAGTCATTTCACTAGGCAACTTCAACTCATAAGCCACCTTGCCAACCCTCTTCAATACTTCATAAGGACCAACATATCTTGGACTCAACTTCCCCTTTTTAACAAAATAGACCACGCCTTTCATTGGGGAAACCTTCAAATAAACCCAATCACCCACTTTGAATTCGAGGTCTCTTCTTCTCACATCGGCATAGGATTTTTGAGGACTTTGGGCTGTCTTCAGTCTCTCCCTAATCAACCTAACCTTCTCAAGAGCCTTAATAACCAGATCCGGTCCAAACAAAGCCACCTCTCCAACCTCAAACCAACCAACTGGTGACCTACAATGTCTCCCGTAAAGAGCCTCAAAAGGAGCCATACCGATGCTAGAGTGATGGCTATTGTTGTAGGCAAACTCAATCAAGGGAACATGGTCATCCCAACTACCCCTCAACTCCAATACACATGCCCTTAGCATATCCTCAAGTGTTCGAGTTTTCCTTTCGGCTTGGCCATCCGTTTGAGGGTGGAAGGTCGTACTAAAGGGGACTTTTGTACCAAGACCCCTTTGAAAAGACCTCCAAAAGTGTGAAGTGAATTGTAAACCACAATCCAATATTATGGACAAAAAAACCCCATGTAACCTCACCAACGCATGGATATACAACCTTGCATACTTTTCAGCCCCATATATGGTCTTAACCGGTAGAAAGTGGGCCAACATCGTTATCTGATCAACCACCACCCATATGGAACCAAAACCCTTCCTAGTCTTGGGCAACCCAACCACAAAATCCATATTAATCACCTCCCACTTCGAAGTAGGAATCTCTATGTCTTGAGTTAAAGCACCCGACCTTTGATTTTCGGCTTTGACTTATTGACAACTATGGCAACCGAAAACGGATTTGGCAATGTCCCTCTTCATGCCTCCCCACCAATACACATTTCTCAAGTCTCTATAAATTTTAGTGGAACCAGGGTAGACAGAATAAGAAGAAATGTGGGCCTCATCAAGAATCTTCTCGCTCAAACAATCAACGCAAGGCACACATAACCTACCTTTGTACCTAAGGGCACCATCTCCCCCATGGGAGAAAACCTCTTCTTTGCCCTCTTTCACCAAGGCCTTCAATTCAATCAAGGAGGAGTCAAGATCTTGTTTTGCTATCACCTCATCAACCAATGAAGACTTAGACCCATCAACAACAACAACACCATCATCCTCAACCTCGTCCAACCTAACCCCCAATCTAGCCAATCGGTGCACCTCCCTAGCCATCTCCCTATCACCACTATCAATATTGGCTAAGCTACCTATAGACAGCTAATTCAAAGCATCCACCACCACATTTGCCTTACCTGAATGATAGTGCACACTCATACTGTAGTCTTTAAGAAGTTCTAACCATCTCCTCTGCCTCAAGTTGAGATCATTTAGAGTGAAGACATATTTGAGGCTCTTATGATTGGTGAACACATCCACGTGCACCCCATACAAGTAGTGACGCCAATTCTTAATGCAAACACAATTGCGGCCAACTTTAAATCATGGGTAGGGTAGTTCCTTTCATGTACCTTGAGTTGCTTAGAAGCATAAGCTATGACCTTACCATTTTGCATCAATACACAACCCAAACTAACCCGGGAAGCATCACAATACACCACAAATACCCCAAGCCCATCTGGTAGTGACAATATAGGAGTGGACCCAAGTTTGTCGTTCAATGTTTGGAAGCTCCTCTCACACTCGTCGGTCCACACAAACTTAAACTTATTTTGTGTCAATTTTGTCATTACGGAAGCAATGGAGGAGAACCCATTCACAAACCTTCTATAATAACCCGCTAGGCCCAAGAAGCTTCTAATGTCTGATAGGGTCAATGGTCTAGCCCAATTTCTAATCACATTGGTTTTCTTAGGATCCACTTTTATACCATCCCCGACACCACATGACCAAAGAATTCAACCTCCTTCAACCAAAATTCACACTTACCATATTTGGGATATAATTTCTCCTCCCTCAATCTTTACAACACAACCCTCAATGTCCAATATGCTCCTCCATACTATGTGAATATATCAAAATATCATAAAAGACCACAACAAAGGAATCAAGGTAAGGTTTGAAGACTCTATTCATTAGGTCCATGAAGATGGCCGGTGCATTGGTCAATCCAAATGACATCACAAAAAACTAATAATGCCCATATATAGTCCGGAAGGCCGTCTTAGGAATATCACACTCCCTCACCCTCACTTGATTATACCCGGACTGAATATCAATCTTAGAGAAGAAGCTTGCCCTTTGCAATTGGTCAAACAAGTCATCAATCCTTGGTAGGGATATCTATTCTTGATGGTGACCCTATTGAGTTGCTGGTAGTCAATGCACATTCTAAGTGACCCATCCTTCTTCTTTACAAACAATACCGGAGCACCCTTAGGTGATTAGATAGGTCTAATAAATCATCTCTAACAAATACTTCAATTGTTCCTTTAAGTCTTTTAACTCTGTCGAGTCAATTTGGTAAGGGGGAATCGAGATGGGTTGAGTATCGGAAAGGAGATCTATGCCAAAATCTATTTCCCTTTCGGGGGAAACCGGGAAGGTCACTTGGGAAGACATCAAGAAACTAATTTACAATCATGACAAAATCAATGAAAGGGACTTTGGACTCCATATCTTTAACTCCCACAAGATGATACAAACACCTCTTAGAGATCAACTTATGGGCCTTAATGCATGAAATAAATCTACCCTTGACCACATTATCTTGACTTTCCCACTTAAGGATGGGTTCATTAGGGAATTGAAACTTGACCATACAGGTTCTGCAATCAATAGAAGCATAGTAGGCATGTAACCAATCCATCCCAAGAATGACGTCAAAATCTACCATGTTTGATCCAACAAGATCACAAGGCAACAACTTATGCAAAATACAAATAGGACAACTCCTATAAACTTTCCTAGCGACAATAGAGGCACCAATAGGAGTAGACACTTCATATAGCTCATGCAACAACTCAAGGTCAACATGGAACTTTTTAGCAACAAAATGGATAATAAAGGGAAAGGTGGCACTCGGATCAATCAAAGCATACATATCAAAGTCAAAGATTTTTAATATACCGACAACAACGTCAGGAACATCACTAACCCCTTGCCTCCTATGTTGTGCCTTGGGGAACCACCTTGGGGACCACCTCTACCCAATAGGACCGTATTTGCACCTTGACCCTTGCCATAGTTTCTTGGATAATCCACCTTCTTGTGACCAAGCTCTCCACCTTTGATGGAGGGTTTTGATGTATCTTGCATGAGGGTATTACCAGGTGTTGGTGGGTGGTTTTTCATTGAATTTTCTTGCATGATTTCACTCTTGAATTGCATAATCTTACACTAGCATTACACATCTGCCAAGTGTTCGATAAAATATCCTATTTTTGATTCTTGAGTTATTGATAATCCATTGCATGACCTATGATTTGAATGACTTTATGAGGATGAAAGGAATGTTTATATGAGTTATTTCCATGAAAAGTACTTAAAGTATTGTATGTTGACCATGCATAGTTAGGGAGGTGATGCCTCAATCACCATGGATGGTAGGGTGAGACAACCATTAACCAATTGAGGAGTTGATACCTTAATCACCATGGGTGGTAGGGTGAGACAACCATAAACCAATTGAGGGGTTGATACCTCAATCATCATAGGTTGTAGGGTGAGACAACCATCAACTAATTGAGGGATTGATTCCTCAATCACGATAGATGGTAAGGTGAGACAACCATCAACCAACTGATGTATTGATACCTCAGTTACCATTGATGGTAGGGTGTGAAAATCCATCATAATGTTGGTTTCTTCTTATATATGTAATATGTTCTATATAAACATGTTTTACTTCAAGCATCATTTATATATGTCATATTTTTATTATGTTATCCATTGCTTATGATATTGCATTTTGCCTATGTTGTCTATCTTTTGTTATATTACATCCTACATACTTAGTACATTCAAATGTACTAACGCATACTCTATGCCTACATGATGTTACCATGTAGGAACTGGAGCCCTACTTGATCATCCTCCTTATCCACGTCGCTAGTATGATTTCTATCAAAGCTAGTTAGTGAGTCCTCAACTCCGACGACATACTTCTCTTGATTTATACTACATATTGACTCTTCTTATATTGGAATTATGATTATTAGGGTGAGCTCGGGATTGTCTTAGCCCCCGCTCCTATCTATGTACTAAAGGTGTTGTTGGAACCTTATGATATGTTAATGCTATACTATTGGTGTGTTATGTTTCTATGGTATCAAAGATGTCCCGTAGCCCTTTATTCCACTATTTCTATATGTTGTTGTTGTATAATTGCTTCCGCGACCAATGATATGTAATGATATGCTAAGAGGCTTGTTTGCTTTCCATTCGGTTCCCCATTCGCCATGTCACGTCTAGGCCCTAGGTCCAGGTCATGATAGAAGATTATGG
>JAPFFP010060289.1:0-27141 GCA_026153255.1 Solanum medicagineum | reverse complement strand
AATGCACACTCGAATCATAATCCTTAAAGAGTCCTAACCACCTTCTTGTTATCTTCCATTCACACCTATCATATTTAGTAAACAACCCTTCATCGTCCAAGACTTGCAACACTACCCCCAAATGATTCACAAGCTCTAAATAAATCAATGATCCACCACTGGACGACACCAAAAACATGTCAAGATAGGGTTTTAAGACCCTATTCATGAAACCCATAAACATAGCCGGTGCATAAGTCAACCAAACAACTCCAACCATACTCAAATTGCTCACTCCTAATCAGAAAGGACACTTAGAGATATCACCTATCCTCGTCCTAACTTGGGGATAAACCCCGCACCAACGGTCAAAAGAAGTACTAACCCATTGTAGTAGACCAAATAATTTGACCATTCTTAACCATCATATTACAACCTTATGGGTTCTACACTCATTGGAAGCATGATATGCAAGTAGCAAAACCATAGCAAGACCACCATCCCATCAAGCCAAGTTCAACAAAAATCACAAGAGAAGGCCCTATTCAATTAGAACATGAGCAACCCCTAGACCTTTCTAGCAATTAAAGGAACAATGAAAGGAATAGAAACCCCTGAAACCATCTAAATATGCACAACAAGATCAAGAAAAGCCTTGAACATACTGCTAGCATCATCAAGCACCTCGTCCCCCCTTGCCTTCTTTGAAGAGCATAAAACCGGTTACATCTTGGAGCATCCCCTTGTTCAACATCACCACCTCTACTGTTTTTGCACTTATGAGGGCAATCTATTATCTTGTGACCTTCCTCTTCCCAACCATAACAAGCATTGATTTTCTTCAAGCACGGCCATCATGGAATTTACCACATGTTAGGCACCCAGCATAAGGTACCACACTAGCACGACCATTGGAACTTTCTTTCACCACGGGCCCTCTTGGCCTCTTTACTCCTCTTCCTCAACTTTTCCTCCTCCATTTGTTCGGAGTAAGTCATCAAGCGGGCCAAATCAATGTCATTAATCATCATAGCAGACCAGCACTCCTCACACACCAAGTCGGATACTCCCATCACGAATTTATTCATCCTAGACCTTGGATCGGCCACCAATTGGGGAGCATACTCTGAAAGTTGGTTGAACTTGAGGGATACTCCCTCACACTCATTGAACCTTGTTTCAAATTCATGAATTCTACCATCTTAGCCTCCCTAAGCTCAAGTGGGAAGAACCAATTAAGAAAGGCTGCCTTGAACTCCTCCCATAGAACCACATTGTCAACCCCCTTCTCTTCCTTCCATTGATTAAACCAGATTTGTGCTACACCTTTGAGTCAGTAAGCAGCCGACTCTGCCTTTAACTCCAATCTAACTCCCATGATAGCCAATACCTTGTACGCCTCATCAATGAACTCTTGAGGGCCCTATCTACCTTAGAACCATAGAATTCCAGCAGATTCATCTTCATAAAGTTCCTCACTCGAGATGCCAGAGTAGGAGCATGAGGAGCTTGGGCCCCTTGGGTGACTTGATTAGACACGACTTGAGCTACCATCATGAGAGTATTCCAGAACTCTTCATGAACTGGTCCCCCATCTTGAGAAGCGTCAGAGGTCGGAGGAGTTGATTGTTCTTCGAAAGTGCGGGATCTTCTTCCTTTTATGTTAGGCATGATCTAGTATATCAAAGAATAATCGTTATGGGGGAAAAATAACCTTACCTCAACTATATAGCACGACATTGACCAAGAAAAATAGAAACATTTCCTAAAACGTCTCATAGCCTCTTGCTCATAGTTGTGGTGCAAAACACAACCCTGAAAAAGACTCCAATCGATGGGTATGTTGGACGGTGAAGACCTAACAACCTAGTGCTCTGATACCATCTTTGTAACAACTCAAACCTAGGGCCTAGACGGAACCGCCAATTAGGGAACCCGAAGGGACCCCAAACAAACCTCTTAGCATATCATCACACATCCTTGATCACGGAAGCAAGTAAAATAACAACAAGAGATAGTAATTAGGGATAACTAAATAACTAAGGCTAAGGGACATCATTCATATCATAACCAACAAGAGTCAAGAGAGAATCAAAGCTCATAGCATAGATACATGACATGTCCAACAACACCTCTACTACGTAGATAAGACCGGGGGCCAAGACAAGCAACTAGGCTCACCTTCATAGTCAAAGTATACAATAAATAAAGAGAGTCTTTAATACGGAGCATAGAAACATAGACTTTGTCCTCAAAATGGAGGACTCACCAACTAGTTTGAATAGATACCACTAGCCATGTAGATGATAAGGATAACCAAACGATTTTCTGGTTCCTTTGTGGTAACATCATGTAGGCATAGATGTATTAGTACGTTTGAATGTACTACGTATGTAGGATGAAATGCAACAATAGATAGGAAACATAGGAAAAATGCATAATCATATGCAATGAATAGCATACTAACAATATAACATGTATGAATGATGCTTGAAGTAAAACATGCTTATATAGAACATATTACGTAGGTAAGAAGAGGCCATCATCACAGACAAAGCAACTAGTACTTGGAATCCAAGGCTTAGCACCCCCCTTGGTAGTGGTCAAGGTATCAACCCCTCAACATGGTTGATGGACATCACACCATCCATCAAAGCGGTCAAGGTATCAATCCCTCAACAAGGTTAATGGACTTCACAACCTTCATTATAGTGGTCAAGGTATCAACCCTCAACAAGGTTAATGGACATCACACCCTCCATCAAAGCGATCAAGGTATCAACCCCTCAACAAGGTTAATCGACATCACACCCTCCATCAAAGTGGTCAAGGTATCAACCCCTCATCATGGTTGATGGACATCACACCCTCAATCATAGTGGTCTAGTTATCAACCCCTCGACAAGGTTAATGGATATCACACCCTCTATCAAAGTGATCAAGGTATCAACCCCTCAACAAGGTTATGGTCAACATACAGCACTATAGTACCTTATCATGAAATTAACACATATACAACATACGTTCATCCTTATAGAGTCATACATCTCATATTCCTAGCATTACGCCTTCAATGAATCAAGAATCATAATTGAGACATTTTATCAAACACTTGGCGGGTGTGAAATGCTATTGTAAAACCATGCAATTCAAGAGTAAAATCATGCAAGAAAATTCATTGTAAAACAATAAATCAACAATTGGTAACACCATCAAACAATATACATCAAAAACATTCATCAAATCTCACAATAGGTCTTAGATTCATAACTTAAAACATGCTAAAACGATCACAATTTCATAAATGCCCAGCATAGTGTGCAGTGAAATTCATAATAAGTAATACCCATGAGTAAATCAACTTTCAATCATGCAATTTTAGGTAAAAGGAAGCTTGGACATCATGTTTGAAAGGAACCTATGAAAGAAACCCACAAGCCTTAGCTTTGGAGAATTCCTTGAAGAAGATTTGAAATGGAGACTTGAAGCTTGAATGAGAACCTTAAGATCCGGATGAGTTTTGGGACTTGAATTTGAGAGAAATGTTAGTCTAAGTGTTTGAATGAGTATTGGGGAATGTCTTGAGTGATATGAGGGTGAAATATGGCTATTTATAGGTATTTTCACGTATGGGAAGTCTTAGGCCCAAGATACAAAAGCCTTGGACTGAAGTGGAAAATTGGCACATTTTGAACACTATGGCGCGCCCTTGGTGCATCGTTCCAGGGATGCAAATACTCAATGTTTTTGCAAACTTGGAAAATTGAAATTGTGAATTTCTCACTCTAAAATCGGGGTTAGACCCATTTCCACTCAATTTGACCCTCTAATCAATAATAATGTAGTTGGATTTTTGAAATAACGCACAGATTTTGAGATATATGGAAATTACGATTCTTGATATCTCCGAGGCACATTTTTGGGCACCTGTTGGGGTCGATTCAAGAGAACTTCGAACTTAAAGAGAATCCTTGAGTTCCCAAGTTAGGATTGAAATCCATGGAATTTGAATGAGATATTTGGTTAAGTCTTGGAGAGGGTTTTGTGAGGGTCTTGAGTAATATAGAGTTGAAAAATGACTAAATATAGGTGTTTTCACACATAAGTTGGTTTGGGGCTATGACCTTAAGGCCCTTGGGCCGAAATGAAAAGCCAAGGAAAATAATACACTGGTCCATGCCCTTAGCGCGTCGCGGCCAGGGCGCTAATTGCCACTGGAAATCAAAAATTAGTGAAAACTATTTTTTGCTACGGGTCCTCTAAAATCGGGGTTATACCCATTTCCCACTCAATTTGGCCCCCCAAATGAGAATATAAAGTTGAATCATTGATATAATGCACGGATTTTGAGATATATGAAAATTACAATTATAGACATTTCTGAAGCACATTTTTGGGGCGTTTCAATATCTCCCATGGGAACATTCGTCCCCGAATGTCAAAGAAATGTACATAAGAGAAGTAATCATGAAGATTTCAGCCCAACATGAATGCAATAAATGTATTTAAACATCATTTTCAAAAAGTCTCAACATGAGTGTCAAAAATCACCATAAACTTGTCAACATAAATATGAGTGCATGCAAAATGACATTAGGGCAGAAACTTAAGACTTGAAATCATTAGGGGACTTAAATTAGTATCTTCGGCTTGAGTAGAGTGGATGAAGTACGAATATCGCTATCTCATGTCTGCCTCGGCTTCCCATGTGGCAATTTCAATTTGTTAGATCCTCCAAGGGACGTTGACAGAAGCTACGTTTTTGTTTCTCAACCTCTTCTCTTGACTATCCAAATCACCACTGCGACCTCTTCATAAGTCAAATTATCTCCTACTACACCCAAAACGTCCAAGGGCACTATAGCACTTTGGTCACCCACACACTTTCTCAACGTGGGTACATGGAAAATCGGATGAACAATATTCATCTCTATAGGCAACTCCAACTCATAAGCAACCTTACCAATCCTCCTCAAAACTCTATAATGGCCCACAAATCCTGGACTTAACTTCCCCTTGTTGCAAAATCGAACCACACCCTTCATAGGTGATACTTTCAAGTAAACCCAATCACCAACCTTAAACTCAAGATCTTTTCTCTTCACATCAGAATAGGACTTTTGACTACTTTGGGATGTTTAGAATCTCTCCCTAATCAACCTCACCTTCTCTAAGGCTTCCATGATCAAATCCAAACCTAACAAAGCCATTTCCCCCACTTCAAACCACCATACTGGGGATCTACAACGCCCACCATAAAGAGCTTCAAAAGGAGTCATACCAATGCTTTAGTGGTAACTATTGTTGCAAGGAAATTCAATGAGTGATAGTTGTTCATCCCAACTACCCTTAAACTCCAAAACACAAGCTCTAAGCATATCCTCAAGGGTTTGGATGGTTATCTCGGCTTGACCATCTGTTTAAGGATGAAAGGTCATGTTAAGCTTAACCTTGGTACCAAGACCTCTTTGGAAGGACCTCCAAAAAAGAGAAGTTAATTGAGCACCTTGATCTGAAATGGTAGACAAGGACACCCCATGCAATCTAACAAACTCATGTATATACAACTTGGCTTAATCTTTTGCACCATAACTAGTTTTGACTGGTAACAAGTGAATCGACTTTGTCATTTTATCCACAACAACCGAAATAGAATCAAAATGTCCTCTAGTCTTAGGCAACCCAACCACAAAATTCATGTTGACCTCTTCCCACTTCCAAGTAGGAATCTCTATGTCTTGGGCTAGGTTACCCGGCCTTTGGTTTTCAACTTTCACTTGTTGGCAATTGTGACATCCGGATATGAACTTGGCAATGTCCCTTTTTATACCACCCCACCAATACACTTCCCTCAAGTCTTTATACATCTTTGTAGAACTAGGGTGAATGGAATAGGATGAGTTATGGGCCTCCTTCATGATCAATTCTTACAAATCATCTACATTTGGCACACACAATCTACCTTGGAACCTAAGGGCACCATCTCACCCTTGGGAGAAAACCTCTACTTAACCATCTCTCACCAAGGCCTTTAACTCTAGTAAGACGGGGTCAAGATCTTGTTTTGCCTTTACCTCCTCAATCGAGGAAGACTTAGAACCTTCAACAACCACTACACCACCATTATCAACCTCACCTAACCTAACCCCCAATCTAGCCAACCGATGGACCTCTCTAAACACCTCTTTGCCACTATCATCAACATGAGCTACACTACCCATAGACACCCTACTTAGAGCATCGGTCACATTAGCTTTGCCAGGGTGATAATGCACACTCATATCAAAATCTTTAAGGAGCTCTAGCAACCTTCTTTATCTCAAGTTAAGATCTCTCTGGGTAAGCACATATTGGAGACTCTTGTGGTCGGTAAATACATCAACATGAACACCATACAAGTAGTGACGCCAAATTTCTAAAGCAAATACCACGGCCTCCAATTCAAGATCATGGGTGGGATAATTCTTCTCATACAACTTAATTTGTCTAGAGGCATATTCTATAACCTTACCACTTTGCATCAAAAACCACCCCAAACAAATTCTTAAGGCATCAGAATATACAACAAGCCCTTCCAACCTTCCGATAGAGACAAGATACAAGTAGAGACAAGCTTATCTTTCAAAGTTTGGAAAATCTTTCCACACTTATCAGTCCACACAAATTTCGACTTCATTTGTGTCAATTTAGTAATGGAAAAATTAATAGAAGAGAAACTATTTACAAATCCATAGTAAGAACCTGCCAAACTCAAGAAACTTCTAATATCCGATAGAGTCAAAAGTCTAGGACAATTTCTAATCTCCTCCGTTTTCTTAGGATCCACCTTAATGCCATCACCCGACACCACATGCCCTAGAAAAGCAACCTTTTTCAACCAAAACTCGTATTTCTCATATTTTTCGTACAACCCCTCCTCCCTCAAGATTTCAAGTGATCCACATACTTCTCCTCACTATGTGAATAATCAAGATATCATCGACAAAAACCACCAACAACAAGTCAAGGTAGGGTTTAAAAACCGTATTCATGAGGTCCATAAATATAGCTAGTGCACTAGTCAACACAAAGGACATAACCATAAACTCAAAGTGCCCATACCTAGTCCGGAAAGACGTCTTGGGAATGCCACACTCCCTCACTTTCACTTGGTGATACCCAAATTGAAGATCTATCTTAGAAAAGTGACTAGCCCCTTGAAGTTGATCAAAAAGGTCATCAATCCTTGGTAAAGGGTACTTGTTCTTTATGGTGACTCTATTAAGTTGTCAGTAATCAATGCACATTCTAAGAGAACCATCCTTTTTCTTCACAAACAACACTGGTGCACCCCAAGGTGACTTATTAGGCCTTATAAAACTCTTCTCCAACAAATCCCTCATTTTCTCCTTCAACTCCTTCAATTCTGCCGGGGCAATACGGTGTGGGGGAGTAGAAATGGGTTGTGTATCGGGAAGAAGGTCTATATCAAAGTCTATTTCCCTTTTGGGAGGAACACCGGGAAGCTCATCGGGAAAGATATTAAGAAACTCATTAACCACCTGAACCAACTCAATAGGAAGGACTTTTGACTCAACATCCCTAACCCTCACAAGATAATGGACACAACCCTTAGAAATCAACTTTTGGACTTTAAGGCAAGAAATAAATCTACCCTTGACCACCACATCATAACTTTCTAACTCAAGGACGGGCTCATTAGGGAATTTGAATTTCACCCTACGGGTTTTACAATCAATAGAAGCATAATATGCATGCAGCCAATCCATCCCAAGAATGACATCAAAATCTACCATATCTAATTAAACAAAATCACAAGGCAAGATTTTATTCAAGATGAACATAGGATAATTTCTATAGACTCTTCTAGCAACAATGGACTCACCAACGGGGGTAGACCCTTCAGAAGGTGCACACAATAATTTGGTGCTAACATGAAGCTTTTTTGCAACAAAAGGAGTAATAAAAGAAAGAGTGGCACCCGGGTCTATCAATGTATATACATCAAAATCAAAAATCTTTAACATATCAGTGATGACATCAGGCACCTCATCTAACTCTTGTTTCCCTTGAAGAGCATAGAATCTATTTTACATTGGAGAACCCCCTTGTTGGCCTTTTCTCCCCTTTTGACCTGCATTTGCACCTTGGACTTGTGGTCAACCATCTCTACCTTTGTAGTGAGCACGAGGAAAATCAATCACCCTATGATCCACCTCCACAACCATAGCAAGCGTTAGAGTTCTTCAAACATGGACCAATATGGCTCCTATCACATCCTTGGCACATAGGGTTAGGCACTACACCACCGCCACCTAAGAACCTTGTGGTTTCATAAGCAAACCTCTTATTAGGAGCATTGCAAGACCCTTGGCCGTGGAACTTGTGGCCTTGAGGAAACCGGCCACCCTTGGAATTTTTGAATCCACCTTCAAAACAAGCCCACTTGAACTCACCACTTCTTCTCTTTCTAAGCTTTTCCCCTTCTAGTTGTTACGCATATGTCATGAGGCGGGACAAATCCATGTCAACTATTAGCATAGCTGTATGACACTCCTCATTAACCAAGTCAGACACACCCAACACAAAGTTGTTCATCCTTAATCTCGGCTTGGAAACCAATTATGAGGCATACTTGTAAGTTGGTTGAACTTGAGGGCACACTTCGTCACACTCATGGAACCTTGCTTAAGGCTCATAAACTCCATCATTTTAGCTTCCGTTAGCACGATATGAAAGATCCAGTTGAGGAATGTGGGTTTGAATTCCTCCCAAGGAATAAAATTACTATTTATCCTCTCCGACCACCATTGTGTAAACCAAATTTGAGCCACCCCTTTGAGTTGATAGGCCGCCAACTCCGCCTTTTCCTCCGAATTGACCCCATAATAGATATCACTTTGTATAACTCATCAATGAACTCTTAGGGATCCACATCCATCTTGGATCCATGGAACTCTGGTGGGTTCATTCTAGTGAAATCCCTCACTCTAGAAACCAGAGTGGGAGCATGAGGGACTTGGACCCCTTGGTGAATTTGGTTGGTCAAAGCATGAGACAACATTGTAATAGCATCCAAGAACTCATCTTGGCCCACCTTAAGGAGCGGGTTGCTCCTCAGTGTACAGGCTCTCCTTACTCTCCCTCTCGGAATCGCCATGATCTAGAAAAGCAAAGAGCATTCATTAGGGTAAAAGCCTTACACTTACATCTAAGGCATAATATAGACCACGAAGAAGTGAAACATTTCCAAAACGTCTCATAGCCTCCCATTCATAGTTGTGGCGCACTTCACAACCATGAATAAGACTCTAGTCGATGTGGTGTGTTGGATTCCGAGGACCATTAACAACCTAGTGCTATGATACTAAGTTCGTCACAACCCATGCCTAGGGCCTAGACGTGACATGGTGAATGGGGAACCCAAAGGAACTTTAAACAAGCCTCGTATCATATGAATCACACATTTTTTATTGCCGAAGCAAAAATAACAACATGAGAGACATAATTAATGAAAAAGGGACTAAGGAAAGTCTTCGATAATAACAAAATACTCAAGAGTCAATCTCATAGCATAAGTACATTAATTGTTCCAACAACACCTCTAACATAGATTGGAGCGGGAGCCAAGACACTTTCTGGGCCCACCCTCATAGTATCAAGTGTTGACCATAAAGAGATATCAAATAGTAAGAGTAACATAGCTAGTGTCCCCAGACTTGAAGAATTACCAAAGCTTATCTTCCGAAATGCCAAAACTTGCCACGTAGAGGATGACCTAGAGGTACTTCAGTTCCTACGTGGTAACATCATGTCGGCATAAAGTATACTTTACTATATTTGAATGTACTAAGTATGTAGGATGCATTTCAACAAGACATAAGCCAACATATTCAAAATACATAATCATAAGCAATGGATAAGTATAATATCAATATAGCATGCATGAACAGTACTTGATGTAAAACATGCTTGTACATCATATAACTCGCAAATATAGATTACATGTATAAGAAGAGACCATAACCAACATAGACAAAGCTATTTATTACTTGGAAGCCAAGGCATGTCACCCCCTTGGAAGGTGATTGAGGTATCCACTCCTCAACATCGTGGTATGGGCATGTCACCCCCCCGACAAGGTGGTTGAGCTATCTACCCCTCAACATGGTAGTATGGGCATGTCACCCCCCAAAAAGGTGGTCGAGGTATAGATACTTTTCATGAATTCAATACATAAATACAATCCCTTAATCCTCATAAGGTCATTTGACTTATAAACCATGTAGTAGTTCATAAATAACTTGAGAATCCTTGTCAAGACATTTTATCAAACACTCGGTGGGTGTGTAATGCTAGTTCAGAATCATGCAATTCAAGAGTGAAATAATATGAGAAAACTCAATGTAAATCAACCCACCAACATATAGTAAAACCCTCATGAAAAATAACTTGAAATATATCATCAAATCTCATACGAGATCATAGTTTCATAGCTTAAAAATATGCAAAGTCTCACTAGAAAAAACCAATTCGTAGTATTAGTTTGATATAGATAGACATGCATAATCAATCAACATCTCATAAAACTCCAACAAATTTATAATGAAAATCCATAATAAGAGATACCCATAGATGATACAATTTGAAAACATGCAATTTTCATGAAAGGAGAATTGGGATCCATGGGTGAAAGGACCTAATAGATGAAACCCACATACCACTAACTTGGTTTTTCTTTAGATGAGCTTGAAGAGAACTAGGATCTTGAAGAGAATCCTTGAGTTCCCAAGTTAGGCTTGAAATCCTTGGAATTTGAATGAGATATTTGGTTAAGTTTTGGAGAGAGTTTTGAGAGAGGCTTGAGTGATGTAGAGTTGAAAAATGGCTATGTATAGGTGTTTTCACGCATAAGTGATGGCTATGACGCCAACCCCTTTGGGCCGAAATGAAAAGCCAAGGAAAATAATACACTGGTATGCACCCTTGGCATGATGCAGACTAGATGTGAACCACCTTCCAACACTAATTTGTGCCCTTGGCGAGTCGCGTCCAAGGCGTGGATGGCCACTAGAAATCAAAAATTAATGAAAATTATTTTTTGCTACCGGTCCTCTAAACTTGTGTTTATATCCATTCCCTACTCAATTTTCCTCTGATCGAGAATATGAGTCAGAGTTTTAGTATCACGCACGAATTTTGAAATATACAGAAAATTATAATTATGGGCATTTTCAAAGCACATTTTTTGAGCATTTTTGGGGCGTTTCAATGTTGAAAAGTGACTAAGTCTTTAATATATCATGAAAATAAAGTGGCTGTTTTCGCTGAAATAGAGGACTCACCAATAGCCATATTCAAGAAAGTCGACTAGCCACGTGGAGAGGATGAGTACGCGCTCCGATCTCCACATGGTTAGATTATTAGGTAAAAAGTATGCATTACTACTTTGAATATACTAGCATGTGGCATGCAATGCAACAAAGCATAAATCATAAAATAGCAATAATAATCATTTAAAATATTTCTTAAGCCATGCAACATAGGATAATACATATGGAAAGTAAGGAATGCACATTTAGTTGATTTCACGGTAGAACACTTAAACTTGGAATAATAAGGAACACATAGCATCATGTATAATTAAAATTATATTACCTTTTAGGAACAACAAAGCATCTATTTTCAAGGGAATTACCATCTTACTATAAGTGAATCATTAATAATCATAAAAAAGAACACCATGCATACTTGAAAAGAGAGATTCATATGCCTTTATGAGTAACACCATTAGCAATACAAGGGGATCATTAACATATATGAGGAAATCATTTGAATTTGTAAAATGATGAGTTATATGAATTTGAAAGACCATCCAGAGTAGTAAGCATATTTGGACATGATAACAAGGAACCATCATAAATCATCATAAGAGGATATCTTGAGGACATAATGGGAGCATGAGCAAATATAAGAAAATAATAGATCATGAGTGACATATACCGAAAGCCTTTGGGGAGTTAATAAAACATAGTGAGAGAGACTATAACCGACATAAAAATCATGTGAGCTAATCCATGGAGTCCTAATGGCTCTCCTACACTAGAACAAAGGAGGGTGTCGCTTTGAAAAGGTGAACCTCCTAATGCCTTATGGATTCACTATGTCATGTGTCAACTGAGTACTCGCCTCTAATTCTTGGACTCGGGCACTCACCTCAAGCCCTCAGACTCAGGTTCTCACCTTAAGCCCTTATCTTTAGGTCACATCTTAGGAATTTCTGTAATCGCCTCTAATTGCTTTACCTATATTAACATGTAGTTTTGGGACTTGTGTATTTGCCTTTAGTCCAGTAGTGCTAGGTAGTGCTTTCACAAGAGCATAAGATCATACGTCATAAAATCATATCATTAAATTCATTCCAATTCATGTGGGAGGGTAATTTATCCAACCCCAAACCCATTGATATCATAAATTCAATGTCATAAGATAGCTCCTTATTCATTCCTTAGATGGGAGATCCTCCACCATAAACATGCATTCATTAAATGGATGGGAGATCCTCTACCATCAACATTCATTCATAGGAAACTTTTCATAAGCCAATAATAAACATAGATTGTCTCATAAGCCTTCATTCCTCATTATTTAAAAATCATACTTGAATACATATAGTGAAGATCATCAATTTAAATTATTCTTGAACAACCTATCATAATCGTATATATAAGCTTTCAAAACATGGATATGCAAATATGAAGTTCATCGCATACAATCCTCAACTTCATAGTATCTCATGGTACCACAATATTTATAGCTTTGAATATCATAAACTAGCTTAAACCATCACATCATAACATCGAAGAAAGGGCTTCATATCATCCATATCTTGCCATAAGGGCTTCATCACATAAGAGGTTCGCCATATAACTTAGTCAAAAGATAGTGGGTATATGTATTTAAGCTTAAAATCATAGAATTCAAAGTAAGGAACACGAGAGAAGTAATATTAAAGTCATTTAAGAAGTCATTGAAACAACCCACCACCATACTTGCAAAACCCCAATTTAGGTGTCATGAAAACCATTTAAAAATTCATAATGTTTTCAATTCTTTCAAGATCTTGTAGCATACAAAGCTTTAATATAATAGGTATATCACAATCTCAATCATTAGTAGGATCCCATGCATCAGTAGATCAATAACTGATAAAGTCCCAATATATTTTATGCAATGGAGTGATGGCAGAAGAAACCCATAAGGAATCAGTCATTAGAATCAAGAACAAACAACAACAACATACCCCAGTGCCTCAAAAGGCTCCCGCTCATTGCAGGGTGAGGGGGGGTCGGATGTACGCAACCTAACCCTTATGTTTAAAAACATAAAGCGGCTGTTTCCAGATGACCCATGAGGAGCATCGAAAGTTGCATTGACTAACTGCTACTTCACAAATGAAAGAAGCGCAGATAGTTTAAAGAGCCATTTTGCTTTATTCCATCATACTCCAAAGTCAAAAAATAGTCAATCTTTGGCTCCATCCGAGATTGATGGGTAAAAATAGCATTGGGCCGCCATGGGTGAAAAGACCCATGGATGGAAGATCCACATACCTTAAACTTGAGATTTTCATGAATATAACTTGAAGAAGTTGAACTTTACTTGGTTTCTTGAATTCCAACAAGAGTTCTTGAAAAACTTGAGATTGAATGGAAGATTTAAGAAGATTGGTATAATACCCTAGATATTAAGCTAAGACCCGAGTCATTAATCATATATGTATAGGATCAACTAGATGACTTCTAAGGTGTTAAGATACATTTATTGGTATTCAAATATTATTAAATATGTTTTGGAGTCATAGAACATCTCTTACATCGAGCCAAGACCAAAGAATTTCAATCAACTAAGTTTCGGTATGAATTCGTATAAAGGTCAAATTCAAAGGGGAATATCTCTATGCACATAATGAAGTAGGTGATCCACTACCAACCAAATTATAGGTATTTGAATTAGCTTTCCAAAAAATCCAATTTTACCTCATTCCGAGTTCAGTGTAAGAAGTTATGATCGTTTTATTGAAACCTGTCTAGGGTGTCCTAAAGGGCAACAGTCAGTTTGACTGCCGAATGTATTCATCACATCACCAAATTGGTCACTAAATCACTCCAGAAAGTTTGAAAAACTATCATAAAAGGGAGATCTAAAATTCCTATTTGGTGTACCACCAAATAGTTTGGCTATGGGACCTCTAGACTGCCGATTTTGCCGATGGCACACTTCAAAAAATCAATTTTTGAACTTTATTTATACTCTCCCAAGCTAAGGTTTCGACTCAGATTACTCACATACACTCTTTTATTCTATTCGTAGCACTAATCCTCTCCAAAATCCTCCCAAAAAATCTTCCATTTAATCTCAATCTTTTCAATAACTCTTATTGTAATTAGAGAAACCAAGTGAAGCCTGAGTCTTCTTCAAGTTCCTTTCAAGAAAACTCCAACTCTAAGGTATGTGGGCTTCACTCATGGGCATTATTCTACCCATGAAGTCAATCCTTCTCCATTACCAAATTTTATGATTTTTAAGGTTGAATACTTTATGGGTAAACTTTATTATGCATTATATACATGATTTGAGTTTGGATTCCTCAAGTATTGATTGATTAAGCATGAATATATATTGAAGGTTTATTCCATGAGATGATTTATATATTGAAGCTATGCATGACATGAACTATGTAAAGCAAGAAAGATTGTGAACTTTTAAGATGGATTTCATGATACCCAAATTAGGGTTTCTACTACAATGTTGACGGGTTGAACTGAATGATTTCCAAATGAATTGATTTTACTCTTCTCTTGTCTTATACTCTTGAGTTGCATGATTTTAAGCATATTTGCATATACCTACCATGTTTTACTAAATTTACATGAAAAGAATTCTTATGTTGATGAAAGGCTATTATATGTTTTGCAAGACAAGCATGATATGATAAATTATGGGCTCCTAAGCATGTGTTGAACAAATAAAAGTTCCTATGATTTGTAAGTAAGATGTTGATCCCTTATACTATGTTTTACCCTCTTGTGAATGAATATTGTCCGCATGAAGGGGTCAAGTTTGATTAGCTTTTTACCCTCATATACAAAATAATGCTCACTAGAAGGGGTCAAGTATATTACAAGTCCTACCCTCATGTGTAAAGCAATGTCCGCTAGAAGGGGTCAAGTTTATGAAATGTTTCACCCTCTAGTATAAGGTTTATGCTCACATGTAGGGTTTAAATATATGAATGAGCTACTCACACCATGTTATCATATTTTTTAACAAGTCATTCAAGTTATGGTTAAATGCATGATTATGATAAGCAATTCTGTAGGACTAGACTTAGCATCAGAAGTGACTTAAGGTGGGAGGCGGAACCAAGGGGTCCTTATATAAAGTCTTGGTGCTTTAACTATGTGCCACCATAGGTTCATGCTATTTTTCCTAAATGGACTTCTACTTGTGGATCCAACTAGGTCAAGTTACTCATTATGTGGGGTCAAGTTTTGTTTATCTTAGCATGTAGACCACATATTTTCCAGTGAGGAGGAAAACTTTGGGATTCCAAGTAGTAGCTCGCTTGATCTTAGATGTCGGTTAAGGTCTCCTCCCACATATGTATGTTATATTATAAAAGTTTGACTATCTCCATGCATGTTCTAGCTTGAGCAATGATCATACCTATCATATTAGTCTTATACCTATTGATTATAATTATGCATCTTGTTAATTATGGATTATGTCATTGTTGCATTGCATCCCACATACTTAGTACATTCTAAGTATGGACACATACTTCTCTGCCTACATCATCTAACCATGTTGGGACTGGAGTTCCTATTCCTCCTCCTCCTCCACGTGGCTAGTAAGATCTTTTGAAAACTACTATTGGCGAGTTCTCCACTCTGGGAGAATATCCAATTTCCTTTAATTCTTTTATTACGACTTCTCTATCGTGTATATTTATCTTTTGAGGGTGAGCCCGGGAGATGTCTATGCCCGCGTGCATTCGTACTATAGGAGTTGTTGGATATAGATATTTTTTTTACTAAGCTTGAATCCTATTAAGTTTATGTAATTATGAAAGACTTCCTTTAGTCCTTTTATCCCTTTTTATGCTTGTTGTATGTTGAGGATGTGATGGAAGTCCCAAGTCCCTATAACATCCGAATAGAGTGAGTTATACTTACCCGCCCCTTTGACTTTATTTGCTATGTGATTCATACAAATCTACTACACTATAACATTCCCATAGCATTGGTCCAAAGTCCCACTTCCATTAGAATTATTTGTTGCTTACTTGTTGCTAAATTATGCTTCCGCAACAATGGATGTGCGCACGATATGCAAAGAGGCTTGTTTGGGCTTCCTTCGGATTCCCATTTGTTATGTCATGTCTAGGCCCTAGGCTTTGGTTGTGACAAGCATGGTGTCTGAGGACTAGCTTTGTAAATAGTACTCAAAAATCAAACACACTTCATCAAGTAGAGTCTTGTTCATGGTTGTGAAGTGAACCACAACTATGAATAGGAGGCTATGAGGCATTTTAGGAAATCGTTCATTTCTTCATCATCTATGTCGTGCTTTAGATTTAAATTAAAGTTCCCTTTTCCTAACAGATGGTCTTTTTCTCTTTTAGATCATGCCACCATGGAGAATGCCACAAAGAGCTCCTACATCCGAGGGCAATCCAGCCCCTCCAGTTCCTCAAACTCCCAAGAAGAAGTAAGGGTTATGTATCCTTAATACTGGAATGTCATTTCCATTTTGGCACAAGCCATGACCAACCAACTGAATCAAGGAGCCCAAGCTCCCCATGCTCCCACCCTGGCTTCAAGAGTGATGGATGTTACAAGGATGAACCCTCTGGCATTTTATGGCTCCAAAATGGAAGAGGGCCCCAAGAATTCATTGATGTGATCTGTAAAGGGCTCGCTATTATGGGGGAGTTTGGCAGAAAAGGTGGAAATTGCAGTTTACCAACTCAAGTGTCTTGCACAAATTTGATTTAATCAATGGACCCTAGAGAGCGATAACAGTGATCCTATCCCATAGAGGATTTTAAGGCATCCTTCCTCAATCATTTCTTCCCTATTGAATTGAGAGAGGCAAAGATGATGGAGTTCATGAATCTCAAACAAGGCTACATGAGTGCGACGAAGTATTCCCTTAAGTTTGACAAGCTCTCAAAATATGCTCTTCACTTGGTCGCCGACTCTAAGGCAAGAATGAATATGTTTGTGTTGGGGGCATTCGACTCTAAGGCAAGAATGAAGAATGTCACATTGCCATGATTGTGAGTGATATGGACTTGTCTCGGGTCATGACTTATGTCAAACAACTTTAAGTTGACAAGCTTATAAAGAGAAAGAGTGGGGAGTCCAAGAGGGCTCGATATAATGGTGGTTTTCAAGGTTCTAAGGGTAGCCATTTCCACAAAGATCACAAATTCCAAGGCTGAGGATCCTCTAATTCTTAAAACCAAAGATTTTCTAGTGATAGAGTGCTTAAATCTAAGGCTCAAGGAGGAAATGGTGGAATGACTCTTACAAGGTGCCCAAAATATGGAAAAATTCATGGTGGCAAATGCTTGAGGGATTCGAATGCTTTCTATAGGTGTGTGATTAAATTGCAAAGAAATAATACCCTTAATGTTCTAATAATTCCAATTACTAACAAATATGCATGTTCCATGAGATGAAATGGAGTCAAAAGTGTGCAAAAGGGCGAGTCTTGGTGGAATCTTGGAAAGTGAGCAAAAGTGCTGAAAGGCGGTGAAGAGTGGTGTCACCGACAGCCTTGGAACTCCGCCAAATGCTCAAGGAGATCACCTAAATATTCTGCAACCAAGGTTCCAAGTCAAGAATAGAGTGTGGTTAAGATCGATATCGCAAAGCATACTCAAAGATACATCAAAGTGCACAAGTGATCACCTAAAGTTATAGCAACCAAACCCCCAAAGCACAAACATAAGGGCAATATGAAGGATATTTTGGCGCATCGCCAAATTGGAAAGGTGGAGCAAGGAGTCATTTCCTAATGTTGTAGTGGAAGAAGCCTCATAAATATCAAAGGAAAGCGGTCAATTGCACATTTGATGCATTACCAGAGTGTTTGGCAATGGTCAGCCTTGACCATCAAAAAACATATCGCAACATAAAATTTTCAACATTTGCATAGATTATATAAGTAATTTTAAAAAGTACTTTGTACATCATCTATTCATTCCATATCAGAATAATTACATTATAGTAGTAGTATAAGAAACTTCATCTCAGAGGTCAAGATAGGCTAGGGTTTTGGAAGCTTTTGGGCATCAAATTGGAGAGATGACTAGCTGGTGTTAACTGCTGATTTGTACTCAATATTATTACCCATGACTTCTGCTAAAACTCCCATGTTAAGGGTGTGCTTTTGATATGGGTCGTTAACTTACTTGCTGGGTTTGTTATGTCTTGACTTATCTGTAGTTGATTTCGATGAATTTATATTTGTTACTAAGTTTAATCTATGAATCTCAAGGTTGAAAACTTGGGGTTTTATTTTAGATCTTTGATTATTCCATAGCTAGGATTATTAGAGTGTGGAATTGATATAATTGCCGAAAACCCTATGGGGTTTCTGTTGATATCCACATTTATGGATTGATGTCGCCCAAGTTACGCCTCCTTTTAGAGGATCAAATGGTCACTGTCAAGAAATAGAACCTAACCAATGTTAGGGTTGAACCACAGGGAATACGTAGACTCAAGAGAATTAAATGATCGCAATTCGAGTAGTTAACCAAATTACTTCCCCAAAAGGGGGGGTTGCAATAATCAATGGGAAAAACACTAAACTAACCAACATAAGAGAGAAATCAACATGGTGAGAAACTAGGATATTGTGTTCCCCATGATTTTCCACTTTACACCTTAGTATCACCAGATAACCTAATTCTTTTATAGTGTATAACATGCAGGATGGTAAGTTATGTTCAACAAGTCCTTTGGTCAAAGGTGAGAGGTGAATTTCACTATGTGACTTGGATAATCTCTATAGAATCCTTACCTATTTGTCCTAGTACAACCTCCCCTTGGCCCAGTTTGGTTGATTAGACAAGAACACATTAATCAAATCCTATTAATTAATCTTTTTCCTATTCATTACTACCTTGGTCCAGTCAGTAACACTAGGCAGGTTCTAATGTTGGTCACCAGTAGAAAACATACAAAATGAAGAGAGTTAACTAATACATGCATACACACCTTCCAAGATTTATGAATTATCCGATTTTCCTTTGTTAGTTCTTCATGGTTCCCGGAATCCTAGTTGTGGATTTAGCTGCTCATGCTTTGTGTAGATGCAAGAATTATGGATTGAATAAAATAATTGAACACTTACATAATAGATTTGAGAACAAGCAAATCGAACTTCAATAAGAATCACAAGCTTAAAGATGAAATTCAAACACAAGTGTTCTCAAAGACTTTCGAATATAATCTCACATTTTTCTCTCTTTAATTACTGAGTTACCTGAGTATTAGGTGAAAACTTCTCGGAAAAAAAACCTAAAAAACATATTTATAATAAGTAAAATACAAGTCTTAAACATAATAGGACAAATAGTCGGCACACCATATGAAAAGGGTTTACGGGCTGTATTGCATTCCACGGCCCGTAATCGGGGTCTCGTAATCAGCTACTGGAAATTTAGAATTCAACTCTATGACACCGCTATATGACTCGTAAAGTGGTTTATGACCTGTAAAGGATGTTTTGTCTGATGAAACTTCAGAAAGTCCCAATATCTGAGGCTCAGGGCATGAACCATCTTTTACGACTCGTAAAACCTTCTGTGGCTCATCTGCATGTCCGTATAATTAACTTTTGAAAATAGTTCCTCACTGGAATTGTTCATTAAACCACCCTACGACCTAAAGAATGATCTACGACTCATAAATATAACAGCAAAAATCAGTAACTTCTGCACTTTTTCCCAAAACTAAGGCGAACCTATAATCCTGCTAATATAAACACAAAAACACATAAAAGCAACTAACATTGCATTGATAACACATAGAATTACATGTTTTAAGCATCAAAAGTGTTGTATTTTGATAGCACATCAACACCCTCAGGTTAAAATTGTTGCTTGTCCTCAAGCGACAGACTCAATCTATATAGATAATAAAGTAACACACAAACCTCAACCCAATGACATACATCACATAAATCTCAAACTCAGATACCCATACCAACTTTTCAAAACACGATCAGATAACCATCTAGCAAACCAATGCAGACTAGTACATGTGACAACACAACTATGACAAGCGAGGTCTTATCAATAATTCACAATCACTAAACAAGCCTAGTTCTAACACTGCAATGCAAGTGCCCTCACAGAAAGATGTCCTACATCTGACATCTAATGATATTTTCATGTATAACCTTGGTACTATGCAAAATAACTCACTCTCATAAAAGTTATTCATGTATAATGTCTAATACCATAAGCTTGCCCCTACACTCATGATAAAGACCTTTAACTTACTGCATTAGGATAACCTTAGTACTTTCTAGGCTTGTAACGTAGGCTCAAGGGGCTTTTGTATGGTATTTTCGAAATATAGTGACTAAAGGCCCTCCTTGACACTACGTTTTTTTACACTATTGCCCTACCAACTCTGCTATTATCACCTTATTCTCCCTTTTTCCTATTTCAAGCTTTTCTAGGTGCTTTCTTTTAATTTTTCAATTTTGTGCCTTATTTTTACGTTTCATTTTTCTTTTTAGCTCACAACTAAAGCATCACTTATTTTTCTTGTACCCAGTACACAATTTTTACTTTTTCCTCTGTATCACTAATTCACCGCGTTATTTTGTGCTTCACCCTTACACCAGCCACCCTCAACTTAGGGGTTTTGCATGTGTTGAGGTGCACAATATTTGTCCTTAGAGCCAGGGGCACTTTTGGTAGTCACCCACAACTTACGCTTTTTGCCTCAATCAAGGTGCACAATATTCAAGGAAGAACAAGGGCCAATTTCAGTATTTAAGAACTAACAAGGCTAGGTTAGTCAGGTGTTTACAAAGAATAGATACATGTTAGGCTCAAACATTAGGAACTAAGGACATATTATAATTTTTGTTGGTCTTTTTAGGCTAAGTGGACTATTAAGAGCAATGGTCTAAGATCCATTCCTAATCCAATTAATCTACAATCTAACTTGGAGTGACATGACAAGTTCTGAATTAGAACAAAACACATCAATCTAGCAAATTAAGCTCACACTCAGATGGCACTGCATACTTTATCACCAAAAGACTCTCAGATCATGCTTTTATCCTCACTTATCAGAACAAACATTATCACACACCAAAACATGCATGGTTGTTATCTAACTACTTCATCAAAATTTTTGGTGGGTATCATTTTTCAAACAAAACACAAAAACATATTATATGCCATAAGTATTAGTACTATATGCTACAAATACTATCTAAACATTCTAAACATGTCGTTTTAACAGAAAGTAAATATCCACGAGGGAAAAGTACACAGGAAAGAAAACCCTAAGATAAAAAATTAGATTAGTTATGGACCCACATTACTCAGACTTAACTGAGGCCCATAACTACCCACATCCCATCGAAAAGGATGTGCATTGTCCCCAATGCAAAAAATATCTAAGCAAAATAAAAGTAAAGGCACAAAAAACATACTTGGGCGCCTAAACGCTAGTGTCCACCTTGGGTTGCCTCCTAAATATCGCCTGATTTATAGTCGTGGCACGACATAGATGGATTTAGTACTAAGGCTTCCTCAAGATCCCATTCTTTCACCATTTTTATATCCTCCACATTTCCAAGGTATGGCTTGAGTCTTTGGTCATTCACCTTGAAGGTTCCTCAACTTCTTCTCTCCAACTCAATGTTCTCATGATCGAAGACATGTGCTACTTGAACGGGTACCATCCATCTGGATTTAAGCTTTTCGGGGAACAACTTCAATCTTCAATTGTAGAGCAACACCAAGTACCCTGGTGTGAATTGGTGGTTCACTATGCAACGATCATGTTGAAGCTTCATTCTCTACTGTACAAGGCTGAGCTCTCATATACCTTCCATAAAAACTCATCAAGGTTATTGAGTTGGCTCAGCCTAGAGTTTACTGCATCATTCCAATCCAGATACAACTTTTTCAGCGCCCACATTGCTTTATGCTCAAGTTGCACGGGTAAATGGCATGCTTTCCCAAACACAAGTTGGAAGGGAGACATGCCTATAACGGTATTGAATATTGTTTGGTATGCCCATAATGCGTCATCCAGCTTCCATGACCCATCTATATGACTTGCACTCACATTCTTGGATAAAATTTGTTTAATTTCCCTATTAGACACCTTCACCTTTCCGCTCGTCTGAGGATGATAAGGCGTCACCGCCTGATGTTTCACTCCATACTTTTCAAGAAGATCTTTAAAAAGTCTATTGTAGATGTGAGGACCTCCATAGCTGATGATTACCCAAGGGATGCCGAACCTTGAGAAGATGTTCTTTTTAGAAATGCTATGACACTTTTTCCCTCATTGTTGGGTAGAGCCACGACCTCAACCCACTTTGATACATAATCCACAATAACTAGGACGTACTTGTTTCTACGGGAACTAACAAAAGGTCCCGTGATATTTATCCCCTACACATCAAATAACTCAATCACTATAATAGGGTTTAGAGGGACCTCATGTTTGCAGGAAATACCACCTTCTCTTTCGCACTGAAACAACTCCAAAAAGTGCCCAAAAACGTGCCTTGAAATGCCCAAAATTTTAAATTTCATGTATCTTAAAATTCATTTTCTATTTCAAAAATCCGACTTCATATTCTTGTTCAAGGGGTAAAAATTAGGTGAGAAAGGGTCTAACCCCAATTTAAGAGCAAAAGATTAGAAATTATGAAATTCCAAGAATGCAATTTAGTGTCAAATCCGCGTCGCTCTGTGTAAAAAGTGGTCAATTTTTTTAGTTCTATCCAAGGTTTCTAAATCTTGGGCCTAAGTATTCCCAAACATGTTTTTACCCATACTTAGCAATATTTCACCCTTAGATTACCCAAGACATTTTCCAATACTCACTCAAACACTTAGTCATATTTTCACTCCCAAACTCAAGTCCCAAACCCTCGTCCTAAGCTAAGGTTCTCCTTCAAGGTTCTTCTTGAAGCTTCAAATTTTCATCTCCATTCTTCACTAAGTTCATCTCCTAGCTAAGTTATGTGGGTTTTTTCATGGGTTCCTTTCACCCATGATACCCAAGCCTCCTTTTTCTGAAATTGGATGACTTAACATTGATTTATAAATGGGTCTTTCTTATTATAAAATTCACAGGACACTATGTTAAAGCTATGTAAAGTTGTGACTGTTTTGCTATGTTTTGAGCTATAAATCTTTGATCTATTGTAAGATTTGAGAAGGTATTTTGTAGTATATTGCTTGAAGGTATTGCAAGGTGTTGATTGATGCTTTTACAATGACTTTTCTTGCATGATTTCATCTCTACATTTCATGGTTTTATACTAGCATTACACACTCTATAAGTATTTGATAAAATGTCCTAATGTTGTTTCTTGAGTAGTTGAAGGTCCAAAGTATGGGATATGATATGATTGACTATATGGTGATGAAATGAGCTTATGTATATGATAAATTCTATATAAAGTGTTGTATTAGACCATACCCAATCTGGGGAAACTAAGAACCTAGATAACGTAGATAGGATTTTGTACTTATCAACCTAGGGAATGATTTATACTTCTCCACCTAGTGATGGGGCAGCATCATCGCTAACCTAGATGGGGGTTTGTACTCATCAACCTAGGAAAGGGTTTGTACTTCTCCACCTAGGTGATAGGGCGACATTATCACCAACCTAGATGGGGTTTGTAGTCATCCACCTAAGTGATGGGGCGGCATCATCACTAACCTACCAAAGGGTTGTACTTTGGAAATCTAGCTTGTTCTCTTCTACACATATGATATCCTATATGAGCTTGAGCTACTTAAGCATGTTTTACTTATGCATTGGTCATACATATAATATTGCTATAGTATGCCTATTGCCTATTGTTATATATTTTGATTATGATGCTTAATTCTTCTTTGTATTGCATCTTACATATGTAGTATATTCAAACGTACTAACGCCTTCTTAATGCATACATGATGTCACCATGTAGGAACCAGTGTCCAAGTTGATCATCCTAGGCCTCCATGTGGCTAGTTCGGTACTTCTCAAGCTATTTGGTGAGTCATCCACTTCAAGGACCTTACTCTATGTTGCTCCTATTATGTATTGAGACATTCTTCATTATTGTCTATTTTGACTACGAGGGTGAGCCCGGTTACTTTGTCTTGGCCCCCGCTCTTATCTATGTAATGGAGGTGCTTGTTGGACATGTTATGTATCTATGCTAAGAGCCTTGACTCTATTGTTCTTGATTTCTATGATATGGAAGTGCTTTCCCTTAGCCCGTATTTCCCTAGTTTTTATCCCTTGATACATGTTTTATTACTTCCGTAACCAAGGATGTGTAGTGATGTTCTAAGAGTCTTTTTTAGAGTCCCTTCGGGTTCCTTTTGCGCCATGTCACATCTAGGCCCTTGGCTTGGGTCGTGACAAACTTACTGTCAGAGCACTTGGTTGATAGATCCTTAGAGTACAACACATCGCATCGATTGGAGTCCTATTCATAGTTGCGAAGCGCGCCATGACTATGAATAGGAGGCTATGAGACGTTTTATAAAATGTTTTCCTTTTTCATGTTCTAAGTCATTCTATAGAGTTGTGGCAAGTTTTTCCCCTAATGATTGTCCTTTGCTATGCTAGATCATGCCAAACACTTGAGGATAAAGGGTCCAAACTCCCGAGGAGCAACCTACGAATGGTAAGCTCCGAGATGCTATCACTATGCTTGCCCAAGTTGTGGACAACCAAGTCAATCAAGGGGCCCAAGTCCCTCATGTTACTACCCCAGAAGTTAGGGTAATAGACATCATGAGCATGAATCCTTCGATATTTTATTGGTCAAAGGTGCATGAAGATCCACAAGAGTTTATTGATGAGGTCTACAAGATCTTGAATATCATGGGTGTTGGGCCGAATAAAAAAGCAAAGTTGGTAGCATACCAACTCAAAGGGGTAGCTCAAATATGGTATGATCAATGGAAGGGTGAGAAGGGAATTGGTAACGTGGTGTTTTTGGAAGAGTTCAAATTGACCTTCCTTAGTGGTATTTTCCCTCTTGAGCTTAGTGAAGCTAAGTTGGTGGAGTTTATGAACTTGAAATAAGGTGTTATGAGTGTGATGGAGTATGCCCTTAAGTTTAATCAATTTTCAAAGTATGCTCCTCATTTGGTGGCCGATACTAAATCAAGATGAACAAGTTTGTGATGGGGGTCTCTGACTTGGTAAGTGAAGAATGCTGGTCCACCATGCTAATTAGTGACATGGACTTTTCTCAGTTGATGAACTATGCCGAGAAAATGGAGAAGGAGAAATTGAGGAAGAGAAGGGGGCATGAGGCCAAGAGGGAAAGACTTGGGGTAAGTTCCAAAGGGGTGGCCGGTTCCATCAAGGCCAAGAGTCTCATCATACTACTAATAGGGGTTTTGCAAATGATATCCCTAGGCCTCAAGGTGTTGGTGTTGTGGCTCCTATTGATGTGTATCCTACTTGTGGGAAGGTTCATAAAGGCCAATATTTGAGAGATTCTAATGCATGCTTTGGTTGTGGGGAGCTTGGGCACAAGAAGGTAGATTGTCCAAGTAACCGTGGCAAAGTCCGGGGTGCTAATCTGGTCCCATTGGGAAGAGGTGGTCCTCAAGGTGGTGACCTAAGGCACAATTGATTTTATGCTCTATATGGGAGTCAAGGGTTTGTGAGGTCCCCGATATTGTTAAAGGCATGTTGAAAATCTTTGACTTTGATGTGTATGCTTTGATTGATCCGGGTGCGGCTCCTTCCTTTGTTGCCCCTTTTGTTGTTAAAATGTTCCATATTGTCCCCGAGTTGTTGCATGAGTCATATGAAGTGTCTAATCCTATTGGTGCCTCTATTGTTGCTAGGATTGTTTATAGAAATTATCCTATTAGCATGTTGCATAAGTTGTTGCCTTTGTGAACTTATTGAATTAAACATGGTAGATTTTAATGTCATTGTTGGGATGGATTGGTTGCATGCCTACTATGCTTCTATTGATTGTAAAACCCGTAGATTCAAGTTTCAATTCCCTAATGAACCCGTCCTTGAGTGGGAAAGTCAAGATGTGGTGGTCAAAGATAAGTTGATTTCTAGGGGTTGTTTGTATCATCTTGTGAGGGTTAAAGATGTGGAGTCCAAAGTCCCTTCTATTGAGTCGGTTCCGATTGTAAATGAGTTTCTTAAATTCTTCCCAAATGACCTTCCCGGAGTCCCTCTCTAAAGGGAGATACATTTTGGCATAGATCTCCTTCCCGATACTTAACCTATCTCCATTCCCCCTTACCGTATGTCCCCGGCGGAGTTAAAGGAGTTAAAAGAGTAATTGAAAGATTTATTGGAGAAGGGATTTATTAGACCTAGTCAATCCCATTAGGGTGCCCTAGTGTTGTTTGTGAAAAAGAAGGATGGGTCAAGTAGAATGTGCATTGACTACCAGCAACTCAATAGGGTCACTATAAAGAATAGAATTCCTCTTCCAAGGATTGATGACTTGTTTGACCAATTACAAGGGGCTAGCTTCTTCTTTAAGATTGATCTTCAGTCTAGGTATCATCAAGTAAGGGAGAGAGAGTGTGACATTCCCAAGACAGCCTTTCAGACTAGATATGGGCATTATGAGCTTGTGGTGATGTCTTTTGTGTTGACTAATGCACCAGCCATCTTCATGGACCTAATGAATCAAGTCTTCAAACCTTACCTTGATTCCTTTGTTGTGGTCTTCATTGATGATATTTTGATCAACTCACATTGTAGGGAGAAGCATATGGGTCATTTAAGGGTTGTGTTGCAAAAAGTGAGGGAGGAGAAATTATATGCCAAATATGATAAGTGTGAATTTTGGTTGAAGGAGGTTGCATTCTTGGGTCATGTG